>SNQJ01S0075155.1:8480-37246 GCA_010110895.2 Picea sitchensis | reverse complement strand
CCTCAATATAGATAGACCAAAGACCGAACATAATATCCTCCTCCACTCCTTCACTAGGAAGTGTAGCGCACCACTTAACCAAGAAATACCAAGAGATAGACTAGAAAACCTCCTTGATGTCACCCCCAGTTGCAACATCTTCTCCTCCAAGACTTGCGCACTGTAGAGCTAGGTGTGTATGTGTCCAAATGAGGCATTGGCCTCTCTTATAAATAGTGGTCTGACAAGCCTATAATTAGGTCTGGGCCGACCTGTCACTGTACCCTCTTAATTTACAATTAACTGTTAAGGAACAATAGGGACGACTTTTACTAAGGCACAATAGGGCCTAATTAAATATAATATAATAATATTATTCAACTCTCTCTCAGGTAGAATATTCGTCGAAGTCATAATATTTCAAGACTCCCTCTTAACAATAAGGGTATTCTGTTCACAACATTAATAACAATTTACTGGACTTAATACATCATCAAGAGGAGGGGACATTGTCATCAGCATCAGAAACATTGTTGGTCATATCTATAGGTCATCATAAGTTTTTCTCATCATCAACATAAGTAGAAACTGAACATCATCATCATCTGTAGCGTGGAGATGGAGTAACATCATCATCATCAACAACATGAAGATGGGGCATCAAAATCAACAACACGAAGTTGGAACAACAACATCAACAACACAGAGCTGGAACAATATCATCAACAACACGAAGTTGGAACATCAACATAAACACCATGAAGTTGGAACAATATAATAAAAAACACAAAGTTGGAACACCATCATCATCAACAACACGAAGATGGAACAACAAAATCATCAACAACACGAAGTTGGAATAACATCATCAACAACATGAAGCTCAAACATCAACATCTATATGTGGCAACATAATGAGTTAGGTTCATCGACAACAATATCTGTGGTGCTCTGACATACCGTCCTTACCGGACCTTCGGGATCTACCCAAGAATCATAAGATTCCATAGGATATATAATCCTAACTGAGATACCACATGGTACTCTGAGAGACCGTCCTTACCAGACCTTCAAGATCTTCCCAGGAATCATAAGATTCCCTAGAATATAAAATCCTAACCAAGCTACCACTACTGACCACAACTAGCATATACATGCAAAGGTACTCGGACTGACCATCCTTACCAGACCTTCATGATCTGCTTAGGGATGATCGGTCCCTTAGGATATTAAATTCTAATTGAGCTACCTGTTGTTGGTCAGGATACCATAGTATCATGAACATCACTCCCCCTTTTGAGGGAGGTCCTTTCGGACTATACCAAGCTTGTCTCGAAAGTACTCAAAATTCACACAATACAAAGGCTTAGTCAACATATTGGAGATTTATAACTCCCTTCTGCACCATGTCACAAATTTATTGATATCGGATCTCTATGTGCTTCATCTTATCATGAAATATTGGGTTATCTGTCATCTTTATGCAACTTTGTTTATCACATAGAATCATGGTAGCTTCCATCTCCATATCGAACTAACATGTCAACAACTTCTGAATCCATATGGCTTCGCAACTAGTGGAGCATGTTGCAATGTACTCCACTTTTTCCATACCAAGAGCAATACTGGATTGCTTCCTGCTTTTCCATTAAGTCATGGCTGACCCCAAAATGAAACAATATCCTGAAGTTATTTTTTTGTCTTAAGCACTTCCATCCCAATCTGAATTAGTAGAGCCAAACATTATGAAGTCACAATCTCCAGTATAACAGAGACCATAATCCAACGTACCCTTAAGGTATCTCATCACATTCTTTGTAGCTACAAGGTGAACACGTCTAGGTTCCACTAGATACTAACTCAAGGTGGCATATATTTGGCTTGGTATTCATCAGATACATCAACAAACCAATACTCTTTCTATATAGAGTATCATCAACTAACTCTAACAAAGTATCAACCAGGAGCTTCAAATTTGTCTCCATGTGTGTGGCCATGGATTTACATTCCAACATGTCAAACGTCTTCATTATTTCAATTGCATACTTCCCTTGGTTAAGGAAAACATCTTCTGGGTTCTGCCATACTCCAAGACCTAATAAATAGTGCATCGTTCCTAGGTATTTAATTTCAAATTTAGCGACAAACTTCTTCTTACAATTTGTGATGACATTTTCTTCATCTGTAAAGAATAAGTCATACACATATAGCATCAATATAACTGGTCCATCATTCTTAGTCTTGAAGTAAAGGTTGGGATCAACTTTACTCTTGGTAAATCCCAAGCTCATAAGAAAACTATCAATCCTTCCATACCAAGCTCTTGGAGCTTGCTTCAACTTGCAGACATGAGTCTTCCTATCTTGTACTTCGAAACCAAATTTTCACATCACATTGTACCAACCTGGTACACTTTCTTAGTTGCAACTCAATTTTCATAATCATGTGTTGGTTCTACATGCTTTCTGCAAAGCACTATTTGTCTCACTACTTGAGAGTATGTCCTCTACTTTTTCTACAACCGTTCCTTCTGGAACCAGGACTCTGCACCTGCAGCTGCTATTTCTGAAGATGAGAATGATTGTTATATTCTCACTGTAGATTTTGAACTCTGAGATTATCTCCTCTACTCCATCATTGCAACAAATTCATCTGAAACCAAGAGTGGTTCAATGACTGACACTGAGGGTAACTTATCCTCTTTATTCGGAGGTAACTCAATGTTCTATTGTAGTCATGTCTCCATGGCTCAACTAATGTACTACACTAATTGGCATTGGAGATAACTCAATCTCAAATACAAGGATTGCCATACTTTCTCCCTCTAAATCTCATACCGTGTCGGCTTCTTTTAATGAATCATATGTGTTCTATATATACTTCTTCTGACTACCAGAGCAATTGTCTTGTCATAGTATTATCCCTCTTGCTGGGAGAATCCTCTGGACACAAATAAGGATTTGTACATCTCCATACTGTTATCTGCAACATGCTTAATCTCTTAGATCAATATTAGAAGTCACCACTGACTTCCCTTCTGGTATTAAGGAAAAATCCATATCCCATTCCTTCTAACTGGATTCCTCCTCTGTCATTGAAACAAGGGAATATTCTCAGAAGATTTCATGTCTCCTAAAGGTCTCTGAAGCTACAATATGGTCTTCTCATCTCATGGAATATGTCTTCCAGTCCTAGAATATGTCTCTTTTTCCCATATGATCCTTTCTAAGATCAGGCTTACTCTGAGTCTTGATTTCTTCTGAGTCTACAAAAAACTTCATAGTCTCTACAGGATATACTTGGCGTTTGAATACCAAGTCTTAATATGAAAAGTTGAGTCATAATTCAAATGAATTTTTCTTCCTGTCAAGGTGGCTTCATTATCCATTGACCAATTCTACTATGAGTTCTATTCTAATGTTCGTTCATGTTTGGAGTCTTCTGTTCCTTACAATCAATCTTCATATGAGATACTTTGTATCTCAAAGGTATCTTCTTCTTCCTCTTCTTTGGAACATGGATGTATATAGACATGTATACATCTTGGATAGTATGTTTCATGTCTCATCTAATATTTTTTCTCCTACAACCGTCACTATAGCTTCCTCAAGGTTATCACATGTGATCTGCCCAGAACAAGAACAACAAGGGAGAAACAATAGACAAGAATAATACTCTTTATAATAATAATAGTAAAAAAAATAGTCAGAACAATCGTCACAGTAGCTCGTTCAGAGATATCACTTGTGGCTTTCCTGTAACAAGGGTAAAAAGCAAGAAATATAATAATAAGGAATGAGAGAAACACTCTTTTGTTGTTGTCATCAATCATTCCTCCATGGTAACCTGGAACCAAAACAAGAAGTTTCTCCTAGAGGAGATGTTAGTTATATTTGGTAGATGATTACAATAAACATTTATCTCAATAATTCTCACATGCTACCAAGTATAAAACTTTTCAAGTATTGTTATCACAACTATAATGTTTACTTATAATGAGGTAGTTATTAAACTTGATTTGTGCAAATTTTAATCTTATCAACTTAATCAATCAAACCTGGAACTTGGAGTCTTGTCCTCAAGAATGAGTGTTGTTGCTTTTATTTTGAGTCTCCTTCACTCAAGATGACAAGTATTCTCTTCAACCTGTCCTTTTTACTAAGATAATATGCTTACTTGATAGGAATCTGAGTTATATAATAAACTCTATAATCTCAACCTTAATCAATCTAATACTTTTGACTTTGATTTTGACCAATGGTTAGTATGATAGGCATAACTTCAACAGATAAAAATACAATCTAGATGTTCATAAGATCATAACAAATAGAGGAATATTAAATTGATCAAACCTGAGGTGCATAGTTCCTCTAAATGCATTGGATCTGATATCCCTTTGGATATATGATTGTTGTTTAAACAAAAGATCATTTCTCCTACAAATACCCTTTAAAATAATGATACAATTTAAACATATGTAAGTACATACCTATGATAACATCGACAGGTAGTGGCACCATCTGACAACATTGAAAATAAATAATGAACCTTTAAAACTTTCAAAGGTTCTTCAACTTGTAACTTAAAGTTAGTTGGAGATTTTCTAGAGTAAGGTGCACCGGGACAATAAAAATGAGTCCCAACACTTCACAAAAACTTTCACTGCAACTTGTGTTGGCACTACAATTGGTGTTGCAACTGGCATGAAGGCACTAGAAAAAAGGAACTAGGACTGCAATTGCAACTGATACTGCAATTGATATTGCAACTACAACTGATACTGCAACTGCAACTGATACTACAACTGCAACTGCAACTTAGGTTTTTATGAGGAAACCCTAATTTCTCAAACTTCAAATTTCAGAATTTTGATCCAAGGACTAGATGCACCCTCCTAGGGCGAGTTCCTAGGTGTGGTTACTTTCTCGAACATCCTCCTCAAACAAGGAAAACTTCACACTTAGGGTTTATGCATAAACCTTAATTTTGCAACAGATACAATACTGAAAATGAATCTTGGAGAGGGTGCGTTGAAGCTAGCCACTTCTTATAAACTACAAGTTGGTCTATTTTAGGCCTACTTTGATTCGATGTTGAATTTTTACTTATACAAGTAGAAATTTCAATTCTTATTTATTATTATAATCATTTAGCACATTAGCTACATAAATAAGATTACTTAAAGAGAGGAAATCACATAAACAATAGAGACACACAGATTATCTTGTGAAACCCTCATGGGGGAAAAAACCCAACAAAAACTTCCTCAATATAGATAGACCAAAGATCAAACATAAGATCCTCCTCTACTCCTTCACTAGGAAGAGTAGTGCACCACTTAACCAATAAATACCAAGAGATAGACCAGAAACCCTCCTCGACGTCACCCCTAGTTGCAACATCTTATCCTCCAAGACTTGTGCACTGTAGAGCTAGGTAGAATACTATTCAACTCTCTCTTAGGTAGAATATTCTTCGAAGTTACAATATTTCAACACTGACTACTTTGGAAGGTTACATTATCAATTTTTCTACGGAAAACCATCAATCCTTTTCTAAAGTTGAAGCTTTATTCAAAGAAGGAGACAAAGGAATATTGTTGCAGTAAATCCCTATGTGGATCAAGGTTTTACTAGTAGAAGAATGAATGTTGTTTGTTCCTTTAGTTGATATGGAAACGTAAATCCCTGCGCTTAGGGGAGGGTGATTTATGAGAGGTTTCATGAGTTAGGTAAAGGAATAGTTTCCTTGAGATATTGGGGGTCGTTGAGAGAAAAGTGCAAGGTATGAATGAGCTCAAAGGAGGGTTGGTATTATTGAAAAGAGGTGGCAGAAATAGATGAAAACAATAATGAAGATATTTTATCAATCACAGAAGGAGATTGGCTTTGAGAGTAGTCATAGAAGGGATTTAGAAGAGTTGTAGAAGTTGCAAAGATGAGGGATACTAGCCAGTCGATGGTTGAAAGAGAGGGTTGGTGAGAAAGGTGAAGGTTTTGGAGGATGTAGAAAAGAGGAAGGAAATTCAGAAAATATGGATGAAAGATTAAGGATACATGCCACCATGAAGACGAATACTCAGCCCAGACCTCAAAGGAAGTTACGAGAGAATCAAAACTTGTAACACCAGAAGATGTTGGATTGCATCATGAGGTAAACATAACATTGCAAACAAACGATACCCCCCATATGAAATAAAATTATTCTGGAGGTAAAGGAAATATCCTTGAATGACCCATTCCCCTAGTACCATCTACAAATATGGTAATTTCTACAATAAATATTTCTACAATTTATGTTATTCCTAACCCTTTGAGTTTATCAAGTTGGATTAGTGGTAGTAGTGGAAGTGTGGCAATTTTCTCAATCATATTGCAACAAGGACCTTCAGGATTCATTTTAATAGGGTATCCAAATCCCTCAATGATGAATCAAAATGCATGATCTCTCACTTGATACCCTGAGTTTTTGGGTAAAGGAGATGAGGATGTTGATAAACACTGGTTTCTATATGAATCCATCTGGAGGTCTCATGGGACTCTAGATGCAAACAAGTTTTTTCAGTTCCAGACTACCCTCAGAGGTCAATATCTCAAATGGTACATGAAGGAAATTGATTTGGGGTCTCATGGGAAAGACTTCACGCTCGCTCAAGTGAAGTAGAGGTTTATAGTAGAATTTCGGCTACCATAGTCAGAGCAAGAATCTCTCTATGAGTTGCGTGAGATAAAGTAGAGAGATGGTGATTTTGCATGGTAATACAATAAGATATTTCAGGATGTGATAGGGGAATTAACAAACCCTATCCATGAGTATCATCCGAGAGAATGGTTTATTCAGGGGTTGTTCCCTTTGACCTGTATCCCTTTGACTCAGTAAAGGATAACTACTTTGGGAGAAGCATTGGAGCAAGCCATGGAGATCGAAGCTATGACAGGTTATTCAAGGAGATTAATAATTATGAGACCTTTGTAAGATTCTAATATCGTGTAACTACAGGGCCAAATATTTGTGTTAATTGAAAAAAATCAAGAGTTGACCCTTCCTAAATTAGATCAAACGCAAGTATGGTGTTCGAGATATTACATAAAAGGTTGTGTAGAAAATGAATGTTTGATATTGAGGGGTATAGGGCCCTTTAGTACACCAATGGATCCTCCTCCAGTTGGACTAATGGGAGGAGTTATGGAAGTTGTTGCTACAACACCTTATCATGGACCCATCCAATATCATGCCTTTCTAATTAGTCAAGGGGGTCATAGCAACAAATACTTTGAGATATGTTGAATTCATGAGAATTCTCCAAGGAATTGTCCCATTTTATAGAAGTATACACCTACGTCGAATACCATGTATTGCAGAGGTGGGGGTGGATATCGAGGTGAGAAAACCAGTGGAAGAGGACCAGTTCACTACTAAAATTGCGATGATCAAGGACATCTGGCGAGATATTTCCCCCTTCCATGAAGACCTTGGTGTGAAAACTATAGGAATAACACTCATGCTACTAAAAAATGTTTGGATCTGATTACTAATTGGGAAGATCATGCTAGGATGAGACAAGACAATATGATAAATTATGAACCCAGAGCTATGGCCAAAAGAGATGGGCCTGATACTAATATCATCACCAGAGGAGGAGAAAATGCGGGTACCAATGCAGAGAGTCCACATCAAATAAAAATTGAAAAGGTTGTACCAGAAAATATCAAATATGATCCTATACGAAAGAAGGAATTATTTAATAATGCAGTATAAATGTTCAGACAGATGCCTAGTCCTTCAACACCTGCAATTATGGAAATGAGTTCCAAGTTGAATCCTCATCATACAAGGATCTCTAAAGAGTCATCTACTCATATGGAATCCTCGAGTAATTCACAGAAGGTTGTTGATCTTTGGATTCAACTATTTTTTGATATATTAGATTATGAACAACTTACTAAGAAGTTGTGGAACACAATAAAAGTGGCCTTGGGAGCTCGAGGAAACCCGTAGGAGTTTATTTCCACTAACCTCCAAAAAGGAAGGAAAGTAGGATTCAAAGGAGAAAAAAGAGGACTAGAAGAGAGTTCAAGTTGAATGCTCATATCGATGACTTTGAGATCAGGGATGTTATGTTGGACTTAGGATTTTACATCAATATCTTGACAAAGAAAAATTGGGAGGAAATGGGAATTCCCAAGTTATTTTATTCTCCTATTCAATTGTGGATGGCGAACCAGTACTGCATTTTTCTAGTAGGAAGGCTACAAAACGTTGGAGTGGATTTAGTTGGTGTCAAAACAATAGTTGATTTTGAGGTTATTGAAATAATGGGGGAGAAGGATCCATACTATGTTGTCATTGATCTTAAAAGGGAAACTATGAATTTCGAGTTTGATGGAATGAAGGTCACTCAACTACTAGATCCTTATCAAGGTCCAAGGTACACTGAACTAGAAGATGATAATATGGATGCATATGTCATTTATTAGCTATATACTCTAATTATTGGGAAATTATTTGATTATATCAACTCCACTCCAAATGGAGCTGTTAGTTTGAGGAGTGTCCATTCAATGGATGATGACTATGAAGCAACATTCAATGATTGGTAGCAAGTCCGGTATGAGAATTTTTCAAGATGTTGTGAAAATGTCATATTAGTAAGGTGGAATGGAGCTGAGATAAGTGATTATCTAAAATATGACGGTACCTTAGATATACAGAGTTTTGTCATTGACATGGAGGATAAGGTTGCGGCAGAACATAGAACTTTAGCCCTTGACATAGCTTCAAGGTTTTCGCCAGCCAAGTGGTGGGCTAGTCACAAGAAATCCCTCTCTTCTTGGGATGAGGTTAATATTTCCATACACTATTGTTTCCTTCCTCCATCATGATTCAGTTAGTCGAGTGAATATCATAAGAGGAAGGGTCTGTTATTAAATCTGCAAACATATGATGGTCTATCTGATCCAGCTGAGCACATCGAGAATTGTCTTAAGGTATGGAAAGTTGCACAATTGCCTTCTCAGTTATGGGTACACTAGTTCTTTCATTCTATGGGAACAAACCCAAAATCCTGGTATGTGCACAAGGAGAGTAGAAGACAAGTTGCATGTTGGAATATATTACAAGGTCAGTTCTACCATGATTTCTCTTTTTCTGGTAAGTATTTGGAAATCATAATTGTATTGCATAAAATTAAGAAAATATTGTTTAGCAATGAACTCAAGCCTAAATATCAACTTATGGTCTATTATGAGCTTGAAAATCTACTTCAATATATTTTTTATCCATCTCCTACAAGAATACCCATGGCTTGTAGCAAGGTTGACAAGGATCCTAAAGACCCTGAGGACTTAGAACAACTTAGTCACTTGACCTTTAAAGAATTTGTAGGAACAAGAGAACTTAATGATAACCTATTAGGTGATACCAATAGTTCATATACTTATCCTATGAAGTTGAGGAAAATGAATATCAGGAGTGAGGAGCATACTAAGATGGCATCTATAGGGGACTATTGGGATGAGCAAACCATGAAAGAGATACATGATCTGTTGTGGGAGTATGAGGATTTATTTCCTAAGAGTTTTTTCAGAGATAAAAGGGATTAAGGAAGATTTGGGAGTAATGAAAATAGAGCTTAAACTAGATTCTAAACCATTCAAACAGAGACCATACCGAATGAACCCTAGAGTCAAAGAAAAGTTGAAGAAGGAGATCAATATGATGCTTGAAGTGGGGTTAATTTTTCCTATGGATGAGGCCGAATGGATTAGCCCAATTTTCATATAGAGAAATAAGAGTACTGATGACATAGAATCCTTTTGGATTACAAAAGTTTGAACTCAGCCTGTGTACATGATCCTTTTCCTACTCGATTTAGCGATGAATTCCTTGATCAAGTGGAGGGAAATGAAGCTTAGTCCTTCAAAGATGGTTTCTCGAGTTATCATCAATTCAGGATTGCAGAACATGACAATAAGAAGAAGACCTTTACTACTGAGTGGGGTTATTTTTCTTATAATGTTATTCCCTTTGGGCCGAAGAATGCTCCTGCTATTTTTTCCAGGATTGTAATTGTTGCCTTTCGAGATTTAATTCACAAGTTTATTGGGGTGTATATGGACAACTGGACGATGTATAACTTGTTGAAGGAGAACATAGGTTTACTACAGTTAATGTTTGAATATTGTAGGAAGTTACAAATCTCACTAAACCTGGAGAAATGTATATTTTGTGTGCCTTTTAAAAATCTTTTGGGACATATTGTATGTAAGGAAGGAGTTTTGGTTGATCCTGCAAAGGTTGATGTGATACTTAATATACCTCCTCCTATGAATTCTAAGTAGTCGTGGTCCACTCTGGGTCATACTGGGTATTATCACATGTTTATCAAAAATTACGCAAGCATAACTAACTGTTGGAGAAGTTGCTGAAGAAATATGAAGTTTTCAGCTGAAACCCCAAGTGTGATCAAGCTTTCAATATTCTCAATGAAAATATGAGTGCTACTCTTATTTTGATATATCCTGATTGCAAGATGGTATTCCATGTACACATTGATTCTTCTAGCATTTCTTTAGGTGAGGTCCTTGTGCAACCCGGTGAAGGAAGTCTAGATAACCCTATTTATTTTGCTAGTATAAAAATTTCATAGGCCGAGCCAACTACACCACCATTGAAAGGGAAGGTTTGGCCATGGTATATGCTCTGCAAAAGTTTAGACACTATTTTTTAGGAGGTCATTTTATTTTTTTTACTGACCATTCAACTTTGAAATATCTGGTCAATAAGCATGTGTTAGAAGGGAGGATTTGTAGGTGGTTGTTTCTTTTTCAATAACTTTCCTTTGAGGTCACTGTCAAGCCAGGGAAATTACATGTTGGTCCTGATCATTTATCACAGCTAGAGTTAGGAGAAAGTGATAGAATTGTAGATGACTAGCTCCCAGATGCATATATCTTTAAAATTGAGGCTATACCTAATTATTTGAATTATATTTCATTATTTCTAACTACTGGTATCGTGCCCAATGGATATTCTACAACTCAGAGGAAGCACATGGTGGTCCATGTTGCAGGTTATCATATCATGACAATTATATAAGTTGGGGTTGGAAAACATTATGAGAAGATGCGTACTTGATCATGAGCGGCATGAGATCTTTTGTGAATGTTATAGTGGAGTTGCAGGAGGACATGTTGAAGTGAAGGAAACAACAAAGAAGATACTTCAAGCAAGATTATGGTGGCCAAATGTATTCAAATATGCTAAGGATTATTCTAGAGGATATGATGTACATTAGAGGGTTGGTAAGTCATCATGTAGGGATGAGTTTCCCTTACATCTTATTCAAGATATTCACGATTTTTTGAAATGGGCAGTTGAATTTATAGGGCCTATCAATCCGCCATCCAAGAACTCTAAGGGAATGTATATCATCATTGCTACAGACTATCTCACACGCTGGGATGAATCAGAACCTGTTAAGGATTTCTCTACAGATACATAAACTAGGTTCATTTTTGAGAATATCATTACTCGATTTGGATGTCCTAGGATTTTGACCAGTGACCAAGGTGCACATTTCATCAGTGATACAATAGCCACTCTCACTCAATAGTTCATGATTCAACATCACAAAAGTATCCCATATCATCCACAAGCCAACAGTACAGTGGAATATTTTAACAAAATTTTGGAGAAAGGATCGAAAACAGTATGTTGTGCTAATTGGGAATACTGGGATGAGAGAGTTCTAGTTGTGTTATGGGAATAAAATATTATTACAAAGAAAATACATAAGTATACTCCTTTCCAATTGTTCTATGGTAAATAGGAAATCATCCCAACCGATTTCATCACTCCAAGTTGATACATTTCTCATGTGACTCATATGACAAATGATGAATCCATTGTGGAACGAGTTGTGAAGCTGTTGGAACTAGATGAAACTATATTTATGGCTGATTTTCATAAGACTGTGGAGAAGGATAAATAGAAGGCTTAACATGACATGCACATTAATACCAAGACTTTTTCCCAAGATGATCAAGTTTTGTTGTATAACAACAAGTATCAAAATCATCCAGAGAAGTTACAAATGCATTGGCTCAGACCCTTTAGAGTTGTGTAAATTCAGGAATCGAAGTTGTTAAACTGGCACAACCAAATGGTATTCTTCGTCTTGGATGGGTGAATGGTGCACTTCTGAAGACCTACATCTCTACTCATTAAAATAATACGTTTTGTAGCATTCATGTCACATGTACTAAATAAAGTAGGTGGGTTTCTATTTTGTTTTGTTGTTTCCCCTTTTTCGTTAATAAATCAGTGACGTGGCCAACTGTCGCTCGTCCTAGCGTCTATTTTTTCATTGTCATTTTTTCCAACCTGGATCACACCATTGTGGTCGAGGGGTGTCTGTGTCAAATCTTTTCTACACTTAGTAGTTTCTGAGGTCTAAGTCATTGTCGTGTCATTATTGCTTTGTTCGTTAAATACAATTAGTACCTTTCTATTTCCGTTCAGTCCCTGTCAGTAAAGTTCATTTATGTCAAAAAGGTTGTTAGTACTTTTCTAGTTAACCGTCGACATCTTAGTTAATTTCTCGAGTGCCCCGCCATATCAAATGTGTCTTGGTACGTGTGCTCTTTATTACCCAAATCAAGGATTAGATTTTGTCGTGTTGGTTGGTCATATCTGTTGTTAATGTTGAATTATTTACGCAGTGTCTCCCTTAATGACAGTTTAATAATTACCTCATTGTAACTTCCTATAAACTTGTAATTTCTAGTTTTCTGAGTCATTGTGTTTTACATAGTTATTTGCATACTCAGACCTGGATCCCACGAAGAGTTCTATGAACCCACACCTGTGCCCTCATCCTCCTATTGTGTTTTTATACTAGCATAGTTTTCTAACCATGGGTAATACTACAACTACTTGAGGTGTTGTTCCAAAGATCGCCATTCCAACAGATATCATTGATCCATGAATTGAAGTTATATGGGATCTACGGGGTAGAGTTGGTAAAACTTGGCTCATTGATATTGATTTCTCTAATGGGGACTTGTTTCCCCTCATTAAGGTTGACATATTCCTTTATTATTTCTTGCTACCTTCTGGAGAGGTGGACACACAAGGGAATAATCCTTACGTGTCACTGTGGGAGTCAACAATTATGAATTTACAGGACTTTCTTGTATCCGACACTACTGGCGAAGTCAGACGCTGCAACAAGTTCTCGATCAGCAGGGTTCACAGTGGCTCTTTGTTATTGGATATAAAATATCCGATTCATGTAGTTGATATTCACCAATTGACAAGGCTATCAATGGAAGGGGAGGATGTCTTCAAAGGCTTTCAAGTTTCAGGAAACAACAAAAGGAAGAAAGGCGAACTCATTTTGTATGACAAGTTTGGTACCAAACGAGGAGGTCACAATGTTTTCATTGACATTATTAATGTTGAACAAGTTTGTTGTTCCTGTTACTTAATCACCAACAAATTAATGAAGAACTACACAAAAGGGAAATGCATGATGGATGCGATATTTTTCATTGACTTTTGTAAATAGGAGCACCATTGAACTGGTGCAAGTATTTACTCATTGAGATGTTACAAGATTTTGTAGATGTGCATGATAAGGCTGGGTAATTCATGTACAACTATCTCTTCATCAACTTCACCATGTGGAAATTAATTCCTCACTAGGGGAGGGAGTTAACAATGACTCCAGAAAGTTGAGTAGTTATGAGGTTTGAGCCATGGTAAGCATGAACAAACACCCTCAATGCATCATTCAACATTGTTTCCTTCTTGTAGTGGTACAATGAACTTTTCCTTTCCACAAAATGAATGAGGATTCCACATGACTTCCTAAACATGCACACAAGTAAGATTTGGTTCGGTGTGAATAGAGAACATAAAATTGTAAGGCTAAGAGATGCATATCCAGATAAATTTCACACTCCTCCACTTCTTGATTTTATCAATGAGTAAACTTTAGAAAAGGAGGCTTGGTCATGGCCTAGAGTTGTAACACACCCAACCCCCTAAGTAACCTTTAAGGGATGGGGTATTAAAATTTTGCTTTTCCTCGATCACCTCAAAGCCTCCTCTAGAGGCTTCCATCGTCTCTTGCTTGCTAATAGCTTTCCAATGACTGTAAGTATGCCCAAATCTGATCTCAAAGTTAAACATTATGGCCTTCCAAAGTTCCCAGGCCTCATTGACGAAGTGCCATCTCATTTCCACGTGGTTACCTATCCCAAGTGTCATCCGATGTGGAACAATCATAACACTTGCCACACAGTTCATTGAACCATTATTCTAATCCCACAAAACCCTAGGTCATCATTGTCGAGATTTTATTTCCATGGATAGAAATGAACCCAACGAAAATTTCCAACAACGATCCATTAGTTGGATTTATTCTAGATCTGAAATTCATTGCGTTGATCATCCAACGACTCTAATCGTGTCGGTGATACTAACTAGCGTTGAAGTTAACATCCATTCTTTGATGTTCCTTATGGTAGAGGGGTGGGACCCACCAGGATCCATGACTGAGATTCAACCTTGCCTTCTCACTGATCAACGATTGTGGTTGCCCTCTAGCTTTAATTGTCATTGGAGATCTTTTGTCATCGTAAATGATGGCTTATACCCATCCCTAGACCTCCATCAACCCTCTGCCAACATATGGTCAAGATATCTTGGCTGGAAGATCCAATGATTTAGGTCATGATCAAATACATAAGGGCCTCTTCGCCCTCCGGGACCATTCTGGTGACACATGTCACCCAGGGTCCAATTGGTTGTCCCGGTAGCATGCTACGTCACTCATGACGTTGTCGCCCATTATATAACTTATAAGGGTTCTTCAGGAATCTATGGTGGATATTAACTCCGACCTACCATTGATCAACGAATCTCATCACCTCGTCGATGCCTTTGTCATTGTTATCATTTTTTTCCAACAAACAACCTTGCCAACCTTTCAAACTTTGATGAATGAACCAGATCTCATCAAATTTTGACCTACATGTGCCAAATCCTATTAACACATGATGCCATCTCTGTATGACATGTGGCACCATCGCCGCTTGACACGTGGCATTCATATTTTCCACAAACTATCACCTACAGGTGCCAAATCACTATTCCACGTGGCACCCTCTATGCTTAACATGTGTCACCATCCACGCCATCCTATTGTGCCGTTAACTAAATATCAACAATATATATCGTACATTGAGTCCCTTTGATCTTGGCAGATCAACAACTTAGATCTCATCTCAGAGATCCTTCAATCCCAGTGGATCAATGGTCATGATTGCATCTCAGAGCTCCTTTGATCTCGATAGATCAATGGTCCAAATATTCCCTCGGAGTTCCTCTATCAAATTTCATCTCCAGACCTTATTCCGAGCAACCTCTTCTGACGCCGACTAAGATCTATTTGTCTCACCATATCGATGGTTGAGATTAAATATCATCCCATCTTTTTCCTTTGCATCGATCTACGGTGTGGATGTCATCACCATGCCAAATAAAAAACTATGATCCTCCTGGGGTGAAACAAGGTCTTATCCCTCACCAAGAATATGAGGGGTCCTAGTGACGAATCAATGACTAATAATTAATCTTGCCCCTACTTCGATCGAGGGTTCATATCTCACCTCAAAGTCTCCCTATCGGAGCTCGCCTCCATTTTTTAACCAGAATCATCCTTTCCGATGAGGGGCTTGGATCTACATGTATTGCTAGATTGATGGCCAAGATCAATTCTCACCCTTGCTCTGATTAATGGCCCAAATCTCCCCTTGGAGTTTCCTCGTCGGAGCTCATCTCTGCAACTTACTCCGAATGACACCCTACAATGAAAAATTAGGATCCATTATCTTTCCAAATCGATGGCCGAGATTAAATCCTTCCCCTACACTGATGAAGGTCCCAAATCTAACCTCCATGACAAATCAACAGTCACAATCCTCGGAGTAAAAACAAGGTTCTTTCTCAAGATTAACATTTTGATCTAGGACTTAGCCAAGTTTCACGAGGATTTTATCCTGTCCTTTTCAATACTTTTGATTTTTTGAGAGCTCTTGCCTGGGTCCAAGACATTCCATTTCCTACCTAGGGTGCTTCTATTTCATCGCCTTATCCCACAAGGATTTCTCTGTTGCAGGCATCCAATCACGATGACACACATGTGCACCTATATATATATATATATATATATATATATATATATAAGCCACATTGACACTTACAGTCATCAAGGATGTTGGGTCATCTTTCAACTTATTATATGATAGAGATTTTGAGTTAGTTACATACTCAATCTAGTATAAAGATATACATCACTCAATATTGTCATGAGCATAAACTAGCAACTAATTTACTAAAGACCGCAATGGTCTATAATCAAGAACACCAGGATATCCAAATAGATATATTTCATGCAAATATGAGATCATCTCCAAAATACGCAATCATTCTCACAAGTCTGGTATTAATATCCATAATCACAATATTGACTATTCAACCACACACACACACACACACACACACACACATCTATTTCAGGTCAATACACAGTAGGTTAAATATGTTACTCATCTATAAATTGGGAGTTGTTGGAAACCATTGAAGGGTGTGCCACTCTCCACCCAACATATGCAAGTCTGCACTATGCACTACGACAACCATCCACTCCGAGCCATGATACGATGCCACGAGAGGATAATTGGTTTTTCAGCAATTTTGCCAGGGAACATGTATTACTTATGCAATTTGTTTTTCCCTTTCCTTGCACCAGAGATTTCTCCTTCTCTCTACTCTAGTGCTCAAGATTTCCCCAATTTTTTTATGTGTGTCTTCGTTCCCCCTCTTGTTTTCCTTTGTCCCTTTCTTTTCATGTATTCTTCTCCAAGACCTTGTGGGTCGTGTTAGAATCTTCCCAAAGGTTACTTCTTCCTATCCTTCATTGATTCTCGAAGTAGAATACCCAACTACCATCTTTACTGGTAATCAATTTTCTAGGATGAGGATAATTCAGGGTCTTCATTTGATTTTAAATTGACAGGGCACTGCTTGAAAGCATCATTTCAACTAGTAATATCTTCCCTCTTGCACCATTCCTCTCATGACATTGTAACCTGTTTAGGCCATACCTTCAACAGTAGCTCAACATCTCCATGTTGCATTAATAACCAAATATTTATATTACATAATTTATCAAAGGTCCATTTCCTTTCAATAATCACATAATAGGCATGTCTATAGTTTTGGTCATAATAATAATTATATTTACAGACTAGGGAAACATGGGTGTTACAATCCCATCCCCATTAAAGGAACACCGCCCTCGGTTTTCTATCTGACGCAAAAACTCTATATATAGTAGTGAACAAAAAAGGGTATTTTTGTTTGATGTAATCCTCCAGTTCCCAGGTAGCTTCATCTGGACCAAAGTGTTTCCACTGCACCTTGACCTGTGCAATGGTTTTGTTCCTGAGTGAGATTTATTTCTTGTCTAGTATGCATTGTGGCTTTGGCAAGAATTCTCCCTCTAGTTCCACCTAGACCACATATCAATCAATTATATGATTAGAATCATGTACATATTTATTCAGTAATGAAAAATGGAAAACATTATGCGTTTTCACCGTGGGAGGAAATGTTAGTCTATAGGATACAAGTCCCACTCTATCCAAAATTTCAAAGGGCCCACAAAACTGAGGTGCCAACTTGGCACAAGTTTCCATCCTCAAGGAACTTCTTTTGGGTATAATTCAGAGATACACATGATCCCCTACTTTGAACTCTTCATGAGTCCTTTTGATGTCTGTATATCTCTTCTTCCTGTCCTGGGCCACTTTTAGATTTTGATTTATTTGAGCTACTTGATGTTCCAACTCCTTTAGCATTTCTAGCCCAAGTGCAATTATTTCCATTGGGTTGTTCCATCTGATTGGAATATTGCATTGTCTACCATAGAGAGCCTCAAAATTACTCATTTTCAAGGATTCATGATAGCCATTGTTGTAGGAAAATTCTACCAGTGGTAGGCATTAGCGGTCAAATTTGCATTTGTCATATTTGGCTAAAGTCAATCAACCCATGTTATTGAGTAGTGGTTTGGTGTTTGAATTTACAATTTTTTATATAAAATTGTTCGTTAAATTTTTTAGATTTGGCTAGCTCTAGACCTATGTATGTGAGTTTTAATGTTCTTTACAAAACAATATATGTGCTTGTTTATGTAAATGTTGGCCTTTGTAGCCAAAATTCTATGTTGGAGGACACCCAAGATCGAGAGATAGGCTATAATCATAAATGCCAAGTCACAACTTCGGCCATCATATCAACCAAGTAATCGACAACACACAGGAAACACACCACATAAAGGTCCACGAAACAGAAGAGCCCACAAGATATCTTTGTTGCATGTAAATGAAGCACCATAGATTTCAACGCTTAGTACAAATGTTGATGAATGGATAGAGATCAAAGTCCAACTAACTACCAAGTGATTTAAATGCGACAAAGGAATAATTTGCCAAAAATATAGCTCATGGTTATCATCAAGTGTCAAGATGAAGTATCCAAGGCCCCCAAGGAGATGTTTAAGGCCAAGTGCTAGTTCGTAGGTGTAATCTGGTACTTCATCTGACAACTCAGATTTACATATCAGGTGTAATCCAATCCTTCATCCAACAACTCAAATTTACATATCAGGCAGATCTGGACCTTTATCTGACACTTAATACAAAAATTAGAGAACAATGAGGCTATTGGTTAGCATATACGCGACCATTCTTTGGAAAATATCGAAGAAGGTTTTTTTTTTCTATTAGAACCCTCTTTCTATGAGTCCTATCAGGATTTTTTTTGAGTCACTAGTGCATTTGGGTCAAATTCCGACGGCGCGTTCGACGAAGTTGCCATTTTATATTTCCGGGAGAACGACAAACAACAGACCCCCTCAAACATCATTTCACATGACGTCACTTGTCTGATGGCATAGATTTCATATTTATTGTGACGTTTCGTGCAGACACATGTCATCCTAGATTTGACTATCCAACCCCCATATAGACGTTGTAAGCCTGACATCTGGGACATGGAAAGACCAACGTCTTGGACGTGGCAAGAGCGACATCTTGGAGGTGGAAAGAGAGATGACTTGGAGGTGGAAAGAGAGACGTCTTGGAGGTGGCAAGTGAGACATCTTGGATGTGGCAAGAGAGATGTCTTGGAGGTGGCAAGAGCGACGTATTGGAGCTGGAAAGAGTGACGACTTGGAGGTGGCAAGAGAGACGTCTTGGAGGTGGCAAGAGAGACGTCTTGGAGGTGGCAAGACCGACCTCTTTGAGGTGGCAAGAGAAACATTAAGAGGTATCATCTCCGATGTGGTTGCTATGGGAGAAAAACTCTTGGAGGTGGCAAGAGCAATGTCTTGGAGGTGGTAAGAGTGACGTCTTGTAGCTGGAAAGAGAGGCGTCTTGGACGTGGAAAGAGCGATGTTAAGAGGTATAATCTATGATGTGGTTGCTATGGGAGTGACACTCAAAGACATCGCAATAGCGACTGTGTTATAAGTATTTAAAAAAAAAATATAGTATCAATACTGAGAGGGCTGGTACATTAACCTTTTCTAAGATACTAGCCATATCAATATTTAAATCTATATCATCGATCTTAGGAAAGCTTGGTTGAAGAGGAGGACTAACTTATAATGGTAAACTGGGTCTTGTCTAATGAGGTTTAGGATCAGTAGGATATGTCTCAGGTGTGTTATCACACGAACTCGTAATTGTTGAGATAAAGTTTGAAAGCTCAAGTGCAATCATGCTTAGCTTAGAGGGAAGGCCTCTGCCACCTATCGAACCATCTTTCACTTCAAGCCATATTTCCTCTGACTTAAGGGGGTTTCCCTCAATTAATATTGCGAGGACTTAGGGCAAGGAATTTCAATGTGGAGAGTGATGTCAGAGAAAAATGTATTTGGGTAGCTTTAGACTATTGAAGAAAGTACTTGGAGGTCTGAAGATGCCCTCCTAGAAAGTATCGTCCATTCAATCGCCATCCTTTAGACTATTGAAGAAAGTACATGTTGAAGAGAGAAGTTTTTCGAATAAGGACGCTATGTCTACTTCCCAGCCTGTTGGACCTCTCCATATAGAAGAACCATCACTTGACACATTGATTTTCCCACCAAAGTGTGTGCTTCCTAGGTCTACGCATAATCCCAATGCACGGGTTGCCCATAATTATAGTATTGTGGAAGATTTAACCCAGACACCATGTGCCATGTCGACCCTCGAAGTCCTTATATGTTTTCCAATGCAAAAAAGAGCATCATTTTCTTCTATAGGATGGGTGTACCCTTCATATACTAGTTTAATTACATTTGACATGGACCAAAGTTAGGCTAGACTCCCCCACCAAATTTCTTTTCAAATTCAAGTAGTCTCGCGTGGGACGAATATCTTCAAAACTGTTTTTGATGAAGGGGCCTCCACTTGTATTATGTTTATGTCATGTTGGAGAGATATCGATTCCCCAGAGCTTGTGCAATCTGACACCATGTTGAAGGCATTTGATGGCCACATGTTTAAGCCTCAAGGAATCATTTTTGCCTTTCCTGTGGAGTTAGGTCGACAAACTATCATTTTAATTAATGACCCTAACAAATTTGAGGTTTAAGTTTCTACAAAACATACAAATTTATCTTAGAAGGGATACCAAAAGGCTCTATAAATTAAAGACATGGACTATGAAATCATTGTAGAACGACAACAACAGAAATTGTGAGTGTAGTGGACTATGAACTCATCATCCACCGACCACAAAGTTGTGGTCAAGACATAATGATCCACTCCCCTTCCACATATGTCTCATCAAAGGTCTATAAGTTTCTTCGGATCTCATGGAGTTGAAGCCCTAGAATTCAACCTTGGTAAAAAACACCATCAATCTATAAATTCATCTTGACTTTGTCTCATGATCCATTTTGGATCAAACTTTGCAATGAACAAATGGGTGAGAGGTGGAATTTGAACTATCTCATGTGAAGCTTCAATCATCAACCTATTATGCTTGGGGAAAAGAGGTTTTTTTCTCCATATTAAGAGATTTGGGGAAAACATCCCTTGATAGAACTCTAATTCCTTTTGGAGAGAAAAAAAACAAACTTATGTAAAGGAGATAAAGACCAATACCTTACATTTTCTATGATGATATCTAAGAAACCATTTAATGTCTTACAAGACCTAAATAAGGTTGGCATGGTGTATGACTAGAATCAAATAAAATTTATTTTCAAGCAAGGCCTTATTATTTGAAGCATTGATCTTAAAATATTATCCATTGTAAGATAAGGGATGATCACTCTAGAATCAAATGGCATACACTTTAGAATCACCTTAAATGAAAGGACCTTAAAGGATTTATTGGAATGAAGTATGCACCCCAAATGACATACCAAATAGGGTTGGTCAAAGTATTACTAGAACCAAGTAGACCTATCGTTCAAGGACTAATTGGAACAAAGTACCCAAACCATAAGAAGACCTTTTAAATCCTCACTGGGACACAATGCCCCATTAATCCAACAAACATGGCATTTCAAATCCTTATTGAAACCAATATACAATGCCCTTCACCCCTAGTATGAAGGCCTTTCAATGCCTCACTGGGGAAATATCCATTGGGGAAATAACCAACAAACTGGGATAAGGAGGTCTTGCAGGAGACATAGTATGGAAGCTCAGTTGAGCAGACATAAAGTATCCAAATATCATCGAAGACTTCTGTTGAGCTACTAAAGTGGAGGCCCTGAAAAAATTCAAGTTCTAGAAATAGAAGAGCTTTACATATTCTTTGTGCAGAACTAGGGTTGATTGGTTAAGCAAAGTCAAGAGTGAGTATGGCTATGGTATAGGTGTTGCAGAGATTCTTATTCAAAGTCCAAAACCACCATCACTCTTGCAACTTAGTGAATCTAAATAACCTTGATGCAAAAGATGATTATACAGTGGCATAGTATTGCAATGGAGCAATGTTTGCAACATTTAAACAAGTTGGTTTGTGCATTTTATATAAAATTGTGAAAAAAGATTCATACAGGAAGTTGGTAGCGCAAAGAGTAGTTTCACAGTGTATTGCACTACCAACAAGACTGCCTTTTGCAGATTGGAGGAAAATTCAAAGGAGGGATCCTTTTCAGTTGAAGAATGGGTGACTCAAGGCCTAACTGTCATTGGAGATTCTAGAAGAGGATTGTCATCATCCAGCAAGCTTGTGGATCTATCGAAGACTCAGTTTAGGATCAGGGTTTGATTCCCTTCAAATAGGATATTATCTAATTTATTGTAACTAGACTAGATTTTGTAGCTATTCAATCCCTCTTTGGAGGATCCCAGTTAAACATTGTAAGGCTATAAAGCCAATCATTTCTACAGTGTAATTGAGGGGGGAAAGTAGTCTCGAGGACATTGTTTCGAGATTGAAGACTCTTATGCACTCTTTTATGAAGAAGAACTTTGAATATATTCTAGAATTATAAGTTTCTTTCATTATTATTGTTCAGACCTTCATCTTTCCTTCTTTTCTGTACTTATGAGTTGAGTTTTATATTCATTACCTTGTTTGCTTAATGATTGGTAACTGTCATCTTACCTCTACATTAGTAAACTAAAATCATAAGTAACTATTGCTAGTTATATTCGACCCTTTATATATGTTTTTAATGTACGTGATGTTGCTAATATAATTAGTTTTCTTCATCCATCTTATTAAACAAATTATCTGATCAATACCTTTTGAGAGCCTTGTCCTGTCTAGATATTTTCAAATTGTCTTGAGTGAGGGAGTGAGTGAGTTGTTCATTTTGATCCAATTCCATACATATTATTGAGTTATTGATTAAGTTACCCGGCTCTCTCAATCCACATCCTAGAGAGACTCCTGGAGTGATAATAGATTGGGTTGTACTCATGGGAATAGTAGTGTATAGTTTAAACAAGGAGTAATGATATATCCATATTATACGAGCTTATACCTTATAGAATATGGAAACATAGTACTTATAACATGATGTAATATGACATATCTAAGCAGTATCATTTCCATATATGTTATGAGCTTGATTACTAAGCTAGCATGATAGTATAAACATATGGGAAACACCGTACCTAATAACAGTATAAACTAAATTCACTCTATTAGCTCATTCTTGTTATGGTATTTACTATAAGGATTAGTCATATAAGATTGGTACTACTTGTATAATCTAACTTCCATTCCCCTATATGTGTCCTCTGTATTTCCTTATATTCCCATATGTTCCATATGCTCATACATTAAATATAGAACACAATAGGAGAAAATGTGGTTGTATGGATAGAATAAGCCATGTATTACCATAATTAGTGATATGTATTATATTATAGGGATACCATTGATCGAGTACCATATAGAGATATATCGATGAGATTGATCGAATAAGGGATAACAATAATATGGATACGATACAATGGTGGTTATATCACCATAACTAGAACAAGTAAGAAGTTGGAAACTATGACTCCATCTTAGATTGAATACATAGTGTAAAGAGTACTAATACTACATATTCAACACGCAATGGAAGCTCAACTTATTAGGGATAATAATAACAACACAATAGTAACTAGTATCACTATTATTGCTTCTATGTGTAAGCTTCTATCATATCCATAGGAGTGACCAGCCCAGCTTAACTAGTCTAAACAATAGGGATATGCTTATATTCACAATACATAGCAGGTACTCTAAGATATCATGTTCAAAGCTTATAACAGGTTAAGAAATCACGTTATTCCCGTAATTGTGGTTACTAATATAATATCAATCATAATCAAGCCTTGATAAGCAGATCATGTTACATAGTTATCACGTTGGTTATGCCATTACCTATCACCATTTCATGAGTACTAGTAAGCAGAACCTGATTATAACAAGTAGAGTTCAAGCCTGATGTTGAATATTAACTAATACCACATCTTCATCATATCAAATATTAGGGAGATACAATATCCATGTACAAACAATATACATAGAGTAAGAGCCATGTATTCATTAGAGTGATTCCAGGTGATCAAGTAACATAGTATGCCCGTGATATATGCAAAGATTACATATGATATTGCTCGTATTTCACCTATTGCTTAAGCTTAGAGCTTGGATACCATCTATATTATGGATAATACTTGGATATGTATAAATATTACAGTAAGCTTAGTTGTAGTTATAAAAGGGTGTATATTACTAATATAACCATAACCTGCTTAGTAATCATAATAGGGAGAGTAATACTCATAGCTTAAAGTGATACACATAGTACGTGTATTAGCTACAACTACTCTATTCTATAACATTGATGCACATGTTAGATATCAATAGTAATGGTTCTAGCACTATTTAACATGAACACGATGAAACCTAATTCCATATATAGTATGGCTTAGTTTATATAGATAATTTAGAATGATAACCAAGATGTTGTATGTATTCAAATTAGTTATGCTTACTCAATTACACATAACACATGCAATATCACTAGTACCAACTAAGTGTGTTAGCTTTTTCATTACCCTGAGATATCAACTATGTTCTAATTCCATTGCTTTATCATTACTATTAGGATCTGAATCACATAAGAGTTTGAATTCCATTACTAATCTTAGACTGATTTGTGTAATAGCTTGAATATGGTTAAGATAGAACTTAGATAGTGTTGAATAGGGAAACATAGACTGCTATAGAGAGAAACTTCATATGGTCATGATACAGGTAGAGAGATTTCACTATGGCTTGTGTAATGGTTCACTCGAATCAATGCTAAGCTTAACCAATCATATAAGATCATCTATTAGAGAAACATAAGCAATCAAACTATGTTCATACTTAAGGTTTAGTTACACATGTTGGCATAGAGCTAGTAAGGCTACGTACTTATTACTATGATTCCGATCAGTGTTAATAAGGTATGAAATGAATAGGGAAACATAGATCATTACGCCATAACAAGGAGCTTATCTTGAATACAGAGTTCTTGATCTCTATAATCTAAGACCTTTATTAAGTATATCATATTTATACAAATCTCTTTTATTCCATTACGTGTATTTACATCAATAAAGCTTGGTCACTGATTCAAAGGACTTGATTCATTAGTACTAATGACATAGTGAAATCAATAAGCTTATAGATTCAATAGAGCTTACTACTAGCTTAACTAAGGTGATATAGTGATAGTTACTAAGCTTAAGATAGGTATCATAGGTACAATATGGTCTCTTATACCAATCTTCTTTGAATTCCATATCACTGTTCTCATTGTAACTAATACATGGGAATCATAGAAGAGAGATAAGGCTGAATACATTACTCAACTTAAGCTAATCCAACTCTATTCACTAATCAAAGTTGGAATGAGTGTGTTCAATGATATCGAGCTAGAACATGAACATGCATATATAAGTATTGATCTTACATTACACTTATGACCACATTAGCTATTGGAATACAAGATGATTGATTAGGTAGAATATTGTATGTTATTACTCTATCCTCTTTGAGAGGATTGTGTCCACATATTGTGATATAGTCAACCATAGATTGAGAAAGGATCTAACTACTCCAACTTTATTAATCACTATATGAGGAGAAATATTCTCTCAGAGTTGGTTAAGAGAGGGATTGAGGAGCTCTCACTTTGGACTTCATTTGTACTTCATATGCTTGGAGGCATAACATCTTTTGTTGTGAGGATTTATGATTCTAATGTTTTCATATATTGAATTCTATCGTAGGAAACCCTTGTATTTTTTATGTGTAGGCCTTGTAATGAATCTAGTTGCTGCTAGCATGATAAGGCATCACCTTCATAGTAACATTTAAATAGTACACCTAGCTTTCCAAGGATATTTTTCTGCAATATATTTCAACAAGTTAAGAAAGATTTGTGGCATGCATAGCAACCCTTATTTCCTTACATCTTCATAATCTCTCCCTTTTTTATCCATGCTTTCTTGAATCCATTTGTCCAAGGTGTGATTTAGGCACTTGGTCTTGTTCTTTCATTTTTCATGCTCTTCCATTTATACTACTACCACTTGTTTTTCTTAGGCTAACTCTTTGATACATCATTTTGTGCCTCCATTCTATTGCCTTAGGGATCCTATCCTTAGGGAATCCTCCCTTGAGTTGGAGAAGATCCAACCAAAAGTGAGAGGAAGAGCTATTGTGGTCCTAAGTTGAACAATACTATCCCTTTGATGCTTGAGACTTTACATCATGTGGGAGTGCTAGATTTGTTTGTAACACATAGTATTCATGCACTCAAACTACCTTTAATACATCACAACAATATCAATCCTAGTGACGTGAAGCACCATGTTTTTTCCGAGTCCTTCCACCTATGGTATTATGTATTATTATAGAGAGTTCAGTTGATGTCAAATTCCTAAACAACCTCTAGAACCTATATGAAACCCACTTAGGAGTCAAGACCACTTTAAACTAGTTGTCCACATTTCATAAAGAGATAAAAAAATGGCTTAAAGTTTGTTACTTGGTACAAAATTACTGAGTGTCTTTAACAGTTGATCAGATCAACCACCTGGTGCACTATTCCAAAGAGTTTCCATGTGCAAGTCCTCCAATAGTAGTAGGAACTACTACGTTAAGTTCATCTACTTTACCTACATTTGAAACCATGGCATTTGAAAGTGAACTAAACTCCCATTTAGTTCATGTAAACTGAAGTGAAGTTAGTCACTTTGTACATAAGATAATATAATTTTATTAATATCCAACAAATGACCATAAATATGTCAATGGGATTGCTACACAGAACTGTGTGAGATACAATAAAAAGTGGGAGTGCAAAGGCCCCTCCTAGAAAAACATGACATACACAAATTGAGCCTAACTGTAAAAGACCTAAAACTATATGGTATTTCTGAATACTTGAATAATCTTCGCAACCTCGCCATCATTAACATAATATTTGCAACGCCAACTTTATTAATGTCAAATGACAACTCACTGGCCATTTTTGCAAACCAATTTCAGATTATTGACGTGAGCACTATCATTGCAATTTACCTAGGGCACTTCATCCATTCCAAGTTACAACACATTAACAACTAGGCCAAACCCACTTTAGATTGAACAAATGGCAAGTGTAATCCACATGTGCAACAAACTAAACTAAACCAAATGATGTAAACACTAAAACCTAGAGGGATTTTCTACGTAAAATTCTACCAAACAGAGTTAAATACATGGTACACATAAAATTTCAAAAGGGATTCCATAATACATATATGAAATATCTCAAACAGATGCATTAAATCATCAAACTGAGCGTAAAAAATGTTCCAGTATGACATAAATAATCTAATTCGTAGGGATTCAAGACTAATTTCCAATTAGCACGAGACCTTATTATGATTGTAAGATGAGCACTTTTCAAGTATAAATATCTACGAGAAAAGAATAATTGAAACTGCCATTCATGGTACAAATAGATCTGTTGGAAAACTTGCCCAAAAATCACTATTAGAGCATAATGCATGAGTTGTGTGTATAAGAAAAATCTCACAACACAACCACTGATAACATAGGCAGGTAAGGAAATATATCAGCTGACTGAAATCATACCCTTAATGTCATGAAAACAACATATCCACACTCTGCCATAACATAAATGAATGTTCTATTTTTCTTTCTTTTTTTAAAATCCAAAGAATGTTGCCTCATTCTCAAGAGTTGAGTCAGTTATTGTAAATGCCATACCCGGGATCGATGGCACTCCAGAGATATCTGTTGGAAGCAATAAAATAAATCTTCTACAGAGGATCCTATTGCATGTACCTCAACAAAGTTTTGCAGCCTCTCTTGAAACCAATAAATACTTACCTTGGCCATGGAGTAGCTCACATGCCTACAAATATGAGCAACCCAATCACAGATGTATGAGTATCGTTCCTTTTTTCTTAGACTAGAAGAAGTTGTAACTAACAATATTTTCTGCTATCATCTTGATCTCAAGCGGTTTGAACACCATAGAGCATCCACTGTAAGCAGGCACTGCATAATACTCCAAGATGGGGAATCTTCTAGGCAATGGGAAATTTATTCTAATGTTGGCATTCCATTGAGGGTTTTGTCTATTGTAATGATCATGTAACACGTGTGGACTCAGAATACTTTGGATCATAGACAGACTAGACCCCTAAAAGGTAACAGGGAATCCTATCATCTTTGGTTGACTAGAGGGAAATGCAACTGGAAGGTGATAAATCTACAACAAAACTAATATGAATCGCCAAATCAAACAAAGAAACCCGAATTTATATTTCCTTAATACCCACTGACAAAGGTGAGATATCAAGATTTGAAAGGAATCAACAATATAATAATAGAAATGAGCATCACGTGCAGGATGGAGAATTTACATGGTTTCACAGAGATGATAGCCTCTAAAAACATATAGTCACAAATCATTATAATGCACAAATGGAGGTATGAAACAGTTCTCAATGTTATTGAATCTCCAATGAAATACCTTCCAGACTTAATTACAGGTTTCTTTCTTTCTATGAACAGATAATTTTGTCATTATTTAATATTTATAACACCATATATGTGAGAAAAATCTATAGGAAATGATCCACAATTTTAAGGAGAGTATAATCATCTCCAGGAATGATAACCTTTTTTTGGCCACT
>SNQJ01S0075154.1:51987-73189 GCA_010110895.2 Picea sitchensis | reverse complement strand
TCAGTGAACCAGTTTCTTCCTTCAAACCAAGTACATAAGATGTTTTAAGTGCCTCTTTAGTGTCGTCATTGTGGTAGCATGATTCAACAACATTTACGACACTCTGTAACCAACTTGCGACATTTGCGACAAGTCGTAAAGGAGTTACGACACTTGTGACAAGTGAGAGGCATATGCGACACTTATCCAGTTGAGTGATTTTGATGTGTAACAGTTTACTCAATTACTATTTAGTTTTTTTCTTAACTAGTTGTTAATTAATTTGCTCATTAGTTTACTTGTCATATGCTAGAATAATGTTTAATTCCCGTTTATAAACATTTCTCTTTTTGCAATTTGAATTGTTGAAATAGGTCTAGCCTAGTTTACTTCATGTAATTTCTTTCTTAGATCTAGGTTGCAATTTCAATTTGTAGTTAATGATTGAATTTAGTTATGAGTCTGCTTACGTAGTATAGAATGCAATTGAATTTCACAATCTCTTTATAACTGTTGATGATTAATGCATGAGTGATAATCATATGGATATGTAGGGTAATTGATGTTGTTTCCGTAATGGCTAAGTTTTCATTGGATTGCCTAATTCACACTTTTCACTTTGTTATTGAAGTCAATATCGAGTTTATCACTCTTGAATTATCTTTCATTCTTAAATGCCATCGTGATATTATAAGACACCGGAGACATTCACACAACCATCAACACTATATTTGAGTTTTCATAGGTTAAAATATAGTTTCTTGCTTTCATAGATCAGAAGATAGGTTTCTTGCTTTTGTAGGATAGATAGTCTTTTGCTTTGATACATTAAAGAGTAGTTTGTGTATCATAGATTAAAAATTAGTTGTTAATTCTTCTTTCTTTCAATTAAGTAGATTTCCTTTTGTAAATTAGAAATGGTTGTATTAAGAATAGAGTTCACCTATCTCTTAGCTTAGTTAGTTGCTTATTGAGTAGTTTTTGTTAGTTTACTTGTTGTAGAAGTTATCCTAGGTTAGTTAGCTGCTACTTGCTTTAATAGGTTAATTACTTACTTGTATATTCTTTCTTTGATAGTATAGTTGCATGTTTATTTACTTGCTTTCATAGGATAGTTGTTTATTGAATTCAAGTAGACTAGTTAAAGTAGTTTGATGTTGCTATTTGTTTATTGTTATTCTGAAATAGTTTTCTTTTGCTTATTGTCATGATTTAGTTAGTTTTCTTAGTAGGGTTTTCATTTGCCTTCCTAGAACTATCCATTGATCCTTGGTTCAAAAGTACTTAGGTTACATAGTTTAAAGTTGCTTAGTATGGTTTACTCATTAGATATCTTTTCTTGAATAGATTATCCCTTAGATAGTCACTTCCTTAGTTAGACTATACTACTACCAATCCTTCTACCTTGGCATATATTTTGCTACAACTCTAAGTTTACTTACCCCGGGTTGAAAATTTAATTGAGGGTTTTTAGTGTGTTTTTAGTGCATATATAACACCCATCATGCATAAATAAATTACAACTTACGTAGAAAAGGTCCAATTCCTAACACCCATTTCCCAAATGAAGGCCATATTCCTCATAGGAAAATCACCCCTCACCCTACTCCTCCAAAACCAAATGACATAGCTCAAGGGAAAGTCAACAACAAAACAAGCAAAGACACTCCAACCAGCATAGATAAACCTTTACGTCTGCCTCGGCTCAGAATAATGACAAGATTAACGTGGTACCAAACAACAACAAAACCTATGAGCCAAAATTTAAATAAACAATGAAAGACTCCAATATTCTTGCCCTTGACTACAATGTGATAGAAGATATGAAGAAAACAGAAGCATATTTTTCCATGTTCGTACATCTGTTCTTTACCACAACAACGTGAGCTCTTACACAATGCTTTCAGTCTCAATGACACTTAGAAAAGGATGGTTGATGTTACTAAAAACATGCTTCTAGAAAAGGATGTGCAAGAGATACACAAGGTAGAAATAACAATAGCCATAAATGTAGCTAGTATAGGTGCTTTCTCAAAATCTCAGGTACCACCTTTTCTGCTCACTAACGAAATCTTTAGTTTCAACCTACATAATTGTCTAGCATATTCAGGTGCATCTTCTAACATAATTCCCTTTTTTTTATATGCTACAAAATAAATGTTGTTACACAAATAACAAGAACCAGAATCATACAACTAGATAGGACAGAACTCAAGGTAAAGGATGAACTCAAGGATGTCTTAATCAGACTATCATCTGATCCTAGGGTGCACCAAATGATAGATATCATCGTTGTCGATATACCAAAGAGTTATGGTCTGTTGTTAAGCAGAGATTGGTCGACAAAACTTCAAGGTTACTTTTCCATCAATTGGTCTCATTTTTGGATTCCTTACACAGGTAAAGAAAATCAAATCCATGTAAATAGTGAAGCACACATGAAGCACACAGTGACATAATTGGAAGGTAAGAATGAAACCATAAGATTTTCCCATTCCATCTTGGGTAATTACTTTTTTTAAATTTATTATGGATGTTATGAGATGTATACATCTGAAGTACCATCATAATTACAATTTGAACTACACCCACAAATCCATAATAATGCTTGTACAATATTAACTAAGCTAGAATTTAGTTCAAGTAACAAAACCAAAATTCCTGATATGTGGACCATGTTATTTGATGGCTCCAAGACACAAGATGGATCCAGAGCAGGATGTGTCCTAATTGATCATGGGAAAGGAAAAATGTTCATATCATGTCGCCTAGAGTTTGAATGCACCAACAACACCGCAAAATACGAAGCTTTAGTTCAAGGTCTTAAAAAGGCCATCGATCTCAATGTGAAATATCTTAAGGTGTTTGGTGACTCCGAAATCATTGTACGACATGTAAGAAACACTATCCAATTCCTGTATCCACATCTAAAGGCATATCAACAAGAGGTATAGAGTTTTCTTTACTCATTCGATGTATTTAATATTACTTCTCTACCTCATGATCATGATCAAAATATAGATGTATATATATTGGCCAATGGAACATCTAGATTAATGCCTCTTGATGATGGTTTTTCTATCGAAATGATGTTTAGGATTTCCATACCAAACAACATCACAAATTGGAGAGTATTTGATAGTGACACACATATTATCAATTTCCTCACTAGTTCAGGCACTTTCCAAGATGTAGTGATAGACAATGAGACACATCAACAAGAGTTACAAACCTATCGGGAGGAGGAAAACAAGGTAAAAATCAATTGTGTCCTAAAGATCGTTTTAACTCTTGAGAAACCATTTGATATACAATCAAAGTTTAGGAGGATATCCAACCCAAATACCAATAGTCCTACTATGATTCACTTCTTGGTCAATTTTGGAACCTTCGAACAACCCAAATATGTCAATCTGGGCACCTGCTGTTCAGACACGGAAAAACATGCATTCACAGAACTATTTAAGAAATATCGAGATGTTTTTGCTTGGAATTATGACAATTTGAAAACATATGATACTCGAATAATACAACATTTGATCCCCATTAAAGAAGGTATTAATCCATTTCAATATAAGCTCAGAAAGATACATTCGACTCTCGAGCCTCTTATACAAAAAGAATTAAAGAAGCTATTGGACGCTTGAATCATCTTTAAAGTTTGACATTCAACTTGGGTTTCTAATATAGTGCCTGTAAGGAAAAAGTTGGGAGAAATCAAGATTTGTATCGATTTATGGAATCTAAATTGTGCTTATGACAAGGAAAACTACCTGTTACAACAAATTTTGCCTCACCCCATGCAACTTGCTTGGATGGCCTTTCCATTTTCCTATGCAGACTTGAAGTCCCCTTTTGTACCTTCCAGAGCTAAAAAATAACCTTTTTCCACATATACGTGCCCTATCATTTAGACAACAAGTGTATACATAATTTTATCCACTATAGCCCGCATACATCGGGTTTGGTGCTCAAAATTAAAAAAATTATGTCGGGTTTCCATGCCATGTCACGAGATCCATGATCCTTGACCTTCCATATACTGGAAACACTTCGAATCGACCATTCAGTTCCATTTGAAGGATATAAATTGAGCCATATCCAAGACTTGAGGAGATTGAACAATTCAATTTTGAGAGAAAAGACACTTTGGAGAAATTTCACTTCATATTGAGTTTGCATCCCTTTATCCTTGAAAGTTTGAACTCCTTGTTCAACCCCCAAGCTCTTCCTTGTTTGTGATGGAGAACCTCATTGACTCCTTTATATGAGCTTGCCTTTGGTGAAGGATTGAAGTGGTGGAGGCCTAGATGGAGGGACTTAATTTCTCGGTTCCAATGTGTGTCGTTGCATAATTTTGTCACCTATATACTTCTGCTGATTATTTTAATATAAATACTCTTTTCTCATCCAATTGATATCTTGCAAATATTTGAATTATTATTCCATGGGAGTATTTGTCATGTATGTTAATGAATTATGCTAATATATGTGCTAACATTATATATTATCACTATATGCTTGCATATCTTGGTTGTTGAGGACAAGTTGCAGGTATAAAGCTTTGAGTTGTGTGCTCAATGATGATCTTCATCAAACATTCAGATGAGGTAGGATCTTGGCCTTGTCTTATTAGCATTTCATTTATATAGCGTATTTGGAATTAGATTTGATTTTTGCGTGTCATTCTGTCTATTGTGGTTTACCCCATGCCATAGAGATATTTTCCTTGTAACACTACCCCATTCCCCCGATGGAAAAAATCCTTCCACTCGTTTGAATATTTGAGTTGTTTTCTCTATTAGATGGGTTTCCAGGATATAATCAGGTTCTAGTAGAAGAACCCGACTGATTAAAAACCATGTTCCAGACCAAGTCAGGGATGTATGCTTATACAAGAATTCCCTTCAGCTTGATGAATGTATGAGCCACATTTAAAAGGGAAATGGATATCGTTTTTAAAGGATTAATCGGTCAAAGTGTGGTGGTCTACCTTGGTGATGTTATTGTCTATTCAAAGAAAAGGGAATATCATCCAAAGCATTTGAAACATATTTTTGAACGATGTAGGAAGTATGGGATCTCTTTAAATCCTAAGAAAATCATATTTTCTATTTCATAGGGCATATTATTGGGACATGTGATCTCAAAAGACATAATTTAGGTGGATCTAGAAAGGACAAAATCCATTCTACAAATTTCCCCAGGACATAGTAAAAAATCAATGAAATCATTCTTTGGAAAAATCAATTTTGTAAGAATATTTGTCCCATATTTCGTTGAAATTGTGAAGCCGCTTCAAAGAATAATAAAAAAGGATGTTCAGTTTAAATGGACACCAATGGAGAAGGAAGGGTTTGAAAATATCAAAGCCATCGTAGTTGTTGCACCATCTCTACGGAGTCCATATTTTACCAAATATTTATTTCTATATGCATGTTCATTTGATCACTCCTTGGCAGCAGTGCTCATGCAGAAAGATGAGAAAGGAGACAAGTATCATGTCATGTTCATGAGCACTGTTACAAGGAGATGAACTGAACTAACCCCTAGTGGATAAACAATCTTTTTATATCCATAAAGCCATCAAACAATTAAAAAATTATATCCTAATAAATCATACGAAAGTCGTTATCCCTCACCCAGAGGTCAGGTCACTGTTCATTCAAGGAGAAATGGGAGACCGACAAGGAAATTGGATGATATCCTTAGAAGAATATGACCTTGAATTTAAACCATCCAATATCGTGAAAGGTCAAGGATTATAGAAATTAGTGACGCAAGGTACCAATGATGAAAAACAAGAGGAGGATGGATGGAAATATGAACCAACTATGTCCACTGAAAAAGTTCCATATGTCCCAACCATTGAGGGTTCATATTATAATGACCTTAAATATTACTTGCAACATGGGACAACTTTCGATTACCTTATTTCTAAGAAAAATATGGCACTCAGGTTGAAGTCTATGCAATATCAGTTGTTGCATGGAATTCTATTTATAAATAACTATGATGGGGTGTTAATTAAATGCCCAGAGAAACAATATGTTGAAATGGTCTTGAAGGACATGCATGATAGATGGATCTGCTGGTCGGAATTTTCAGGAGACACCACAACTCACAAAGTATCGAGGGCTGGATATTATTGGCCCATACTATTCAAGGATGTACATGCATATTCAAGAAGTTATGAATCATGTGAGAAGGCTGCAGGAAGAGAATGAAAAGAAACCACTCCACTCCAACTGTTGTTATTGAATAACGCTTCGAACAGTGGGGTCTAGATATATTTGGTGAGATTAATCCACATTCCTCCAAACAACACATGTATATTCTGACTACTACCCATTATTTAACACAATGGATTGAATAAGTACCACTGGTAAAAGTAAATGAAGATGTAGTGATTAGTTTTCTTGAACAAAACATCATCACAAGGTTCAAAGTAAATGCAACTCGTTATCCCCAACTCCTAGGGATAAATAAGGATATGATTTCTCGAGGCCCTTAGGTTGTATACATGGAGCATTGAGAGACAACTTGATAGCAATGTCTACTTGCACAGACAGAGACCCACCTCACAACCACAGTTCCAGGTTCATCATGAGGGTATCCACCACATTAGCTAGCTTCCAGAAGGAATTGGGTATTTCTACATGAGGTACAAGCTAGGTATTATGGTGAATGTCATTTCAATATTTGAGGCATTTGAGCTTGTGCATTTTAAACTTCATTTGATTATGTAACGTCTGCCGAGACATTATGATCTTTTCCTTATTTCACTTTGGTGGTTGACATTGCGCCCTAGTAAGTGGGTCACCCTTGGGGATAACTTTTTCTACTAGGAGGTCCTCTTTATGATTCATTGTGCCATTCTCGACCATACTTGTCACTTTCCACACTTCATCCCCTCATCTACTTACCTTTTGGGATTTTCGGGTGTACTGACCCAAGAAGGGATTGTTCCTCATTTCATGGGAAGAAGGGGATGAAGGTCCAGAGGATTGTAGCTGGAAAGAGATAAAATCCAATCATGAAACTTCTATATGATTGCCCAAGGATCCCGAGGACAATGAAATGTATCTCATAAAAAATTAACGAGACCCGTAAAAAATAACTAATGCAAAATGCCAACCAAGGTGGAGCTTGTGTGGGCATTGTTTTTCATGCTTAGGTAGAAGCCCCACACATGACTTCAACTTGGGGAAGCATCATGTGACCAAGGTAGAGTCAAGGTGGGCATTGTTTTTCATGCTTATGTAGAAGCCCCACCTTGGCTTCAACTTGGAAACATAAAAAATGACCAAAAGGAAATAAATGGGCTTGGAAAAAGGTTGCATTGAAAACAAAGGTGCAACACACCCTCTACAAAGGCACCCATAAATGAGATACTTTAGTCCCTTGTATGTCATTGTCAAACCTATGCCAAAGAGTATTTCTCCCATCCATTTCACTTTTTACACATGTCTTAGAGAGGGGTACACTTGGGAAACAATCCTAAACTTGAGGTACGATTCACCCAATAGGTCATTTTGTCAACCCTCCCATGCCTAAACTTGGAAACTTTCATAGGGTATTTGAGCATTTGTTTATTCTAATGAGGTAGTTTAGATGTACATTCTTAGATGGCTCTTTTATTGATTTGATTTACTTATCATGATGCATTTGGCTTGAGATCCTTGGAGGGTGCATTCATTGTCTTTGCAAGACCTAGTTGGTGGACATATTTGGAATAACAAGCCTAGCTTGGGCTTCTTTGGGGCTTGAATCCCACAGGTTGGATACCATGTCCCACACACTGGACTAAGATTTTGGCCTTTGAATACTTGAGGAGATACCATAGAGGACATAACCCATCCCTTAGCCAGCCCAACAATCTTCTCTTGAGGATAAAACGTCACTTTTGAGGAGGTTGACATCACCCTAGGGCTAGGGCTTGTGGTGGTGGTGTTGTTGCTTGACGCTTGGCATCTTTGGATGGAGAGGGGCACCTTGAGGACCCTAGAGCTTGAGAGGTAGGCCCAACATTTCAACTCCAAGCTCAATGATTTGCTAAAGGTGCCAAAACGTTTCCCTAAAGGGGTGATGACATGCTTCTTTAGGGTTTCTTATGTGCATTTTAGGGTTAAATTTGAATTTTATAATCTAAAGAGGAAAAATAAGGGTTGTTGTCCCCTTACTTTTTGGTTTACCCTAAAATTAAGTGGACAAACACTTGTAGTAGGATTTGTATAAATAGAGATCATTTCATTTTATTTTCATATCATAACTCTCCCATATTGGAGAGGATTCTTGGCTGAAATTTGCGCCCTACTTGGGAAATTTTGTCTCTCTCTCTTGGTACTATATCTTGCTATGGTTTTCTTTGGACATTGGATGAAGAAGTAAGGCACTATATTTCTTAGAGGTTATTTCTTTCTTTTATGGTGGATTTTCTTGGTTAAAAGGAGTTTATCTTGTTAATGCTTGGACTAGGTAAGGAATATTTCATGTTATTGCTTCTTTTCTTGGTCACTGGGTTAATTTTCTAAGATTTTGGGGAGTATAAGGGAATATAACCCCACTAAGCCAATCATATTTGTCTTGGAATAATTTGTTGCATAAAGGAATAATAGGAGGAGTAAAAGGGTTTACACCCTCCGAGGGTTTTCCTTAGCTAGTCTTGCTTGCCTTGGGGAGTAAAAGGGATTATACCCCCAAGGAAGTAGCACAACTAGTTCTTTATTTTTTTAAAGAATCCATAAACCAATAGTTAAAGGCACTAATCTCTTGCATCGAAGAAACACAATCATTGCTTTGGGATACATAGAATTACGAGATATAGAAATTGTTTAAGTTGGAATCTTTTCTACATGTTATAAGCTTTCTTGTGCCCTAAGGGAATCCTCTTTTAGCCAAGGATTTCATTTCTGCAACAAATTTAATGCTACAGCCATTAGGGCCACATCAAACTTCACTTTCTTTCATCATTTACTCACTTTTCAACCATGGAAATTGAATTCTAAACCTAGATTATTGTTCTATTGGTTATGGATTATCTTTTTGATGGTTTACTTGTTGATTTTTATGGTTGGAACTTGCTGCTGTAGAAATTGTTTACTACAACCATAAGTAAGCCCTAACATTTTGCTGATAAATTCATTTTTCAGCCCTAATTTACCATCAAAATTCATGCTTAAGTATTGGAAAGTTATCTATTGTTTTAGTACTTCATTGTTCAATAATTATTTGACAATTTTGAAGGTTAAATATGCAGTAACTAGCTATTTTACTTGCTGATATATATTTATGTTGAATGCTGCAAATAGGGACATCAATCTCAACTTGCTTGTCCATTGGATTGTCTAGTTTGTATCTTGTCTTTTCTTGTGTCTTAGGAAGGTACAACCATCTTCTGAAGGTACTCAAACACTTGGCAACCATAAATCTCCTTCAAAGCTCTTTTTCAAGCCACTCTCCACTTAGTAACATGACCTATAGGGGAATATCGTCGTAAGTATCATTTTCCATCTCATTTACCCCTAGGGTCACATGGGACCCCCCTTTGGTGTGATCACTTCACCTCTAAATTGACGATAATACCTATCTGAGGTGACAGTGGGTAGGCATTCTCCTAGTTGTCGCCATCTTGTGGTTGGGTCAAGATTTGCCCAGCCTACAGTTTGCACGATAACACAACTTATTTTTCATCTTTAAAATTATCTGAGTTTTCATTAGAGAAAGGGATTATTTTAAAGTATTATTCCAATTATTACCCTTGGGGAAATACCTTAGAAAAATACACAAACACATACATAATTCATATCCTCAAACGAACTGTGCTTGATCACGAAAGAAATTGGCACAACACTTTATCGAATTCCCTCTAGGTTGATCATGTCACTCCTAACTCCGCCATAGGAAACTCTCCATATTTCCTTGTTTATGGGAAAGAAGCCATCTTACCCTCAAATATTTACCTTCCTTCCCTACAACTCACTCAACAATCCCGAGGAAGAGAGTGCCCCGTCATTCAACGACGCATCAATACCTTGCTAAGTTTAGAAGAAAGTTGCACTAAATCCAAAAGCAAGTTCGAATCTCACCAATAAACTGTGAAATGTTGGTTTGATAAGAAATCTGTTGGTGAAAAATAATTCCTTGTTGGGGACTTAGTTCTCAAATGGGACAAGCCACACAAAGATAAAGGGAAACATTCAAAGTTACAATAACTTTGGCTTGGCCCTTATGTAATCAAAGAAAAAATTGGCTAAGGTACATTTCGGTTGCAAAACCTTCAGGGGGGATTTGATTCGCTCCCTATTAATGGCCAAATCCTCAAACATTACATCAACTAGTTTTTGAGGCTACTTTCACTTATACATAAATACAATTTTTCCTCTTTTTGGTTTTGCTGCATTTTTTTTTTTTGTTTCTTGATTGTTTCCCATTATGTTTTGATTATATTTTAGTTTTTATCCTTATTGAGAGTTGTTCCCCCGATCTTGAGTTCACTATTACTTAGTACTGGTCATATATTTAATCAGTAGCACATTTGGTGTAAATGGCCTAATATCTATGTGATATGGTGTTCAATCCATGTATCTCCGCAACAATGCAAACCCCATTATGTACTATCTCAAGTTAGATCTGGTGGAGTAACATAGTTCATCAATACACAAGAACAATGGAAAGAAACAAAGAACCAAGAGATTCAACTTAAGAACAAATTGCCACATTATGTGAACTAAAATGAGATTTAGAAGGGGTGTTTGTTGTATGCCAAGAATCGTAACTCGGGAAGTTTTCTCATCTATAATCAAGTTAGCAGATATCACTATCACAAGTGATATCCCTAGATCCTTTAAAGGTTAACTGGAATCCCCCCATCCACATATCTCTCTAAACAAAAGGGAATCAAATATTATAAAAGGTAAAGGATCTCTAGATCATCGCCGGGGCTATGGACACTCATTGGAATCAAAGTAAGGATTGTGACACTGGGGTGACTCCATTAGGGCTATGGACGCTCACTGGAAGCGGAGCAACACTAGAGAAATGAACTATAACTTGTATTCTCAACATTCTTGAAGTTTCTCTCATGTCATACTTCCTACACCCCATCCTCTATTCATTTATCATATGAATAAAAAAATCAATTTGAAAGCAATTTGTTCAAAGGAAAAGTCTTGCCACTCTTTGTGAAATCCCAGTTCCTTCAATATAGAATCTATGGGACCTATATTTTCTCTCTTATGATTTTGAATAATGGGTGCACCCATCCCAAAATATGTGTGGACATCATCTTATAGAGATTTAGAGCTTCACCCAGTTTGTCGCCATTTGTTGTTATAGGCACTACAACCCTCCATTTTCCTTTATTTGTATCTTCTTTAGAAAATGGAGCCCCTCATTTTTATTTTTGAAAGAGATTTTTGACCTCTCTTTTCCTCAAGTTGCTTAGATAAATCATGTCCACCTTAAGAAAGCACCTGCAAAAGAAAGTACTTGAAAATTCTCGTTTTTGAGCAAGTTATAAGAAATCAACAAAGTTAGTTCTAACTCCTTCGATGTGAATTAGAGGAGTTACATTTAACTCCTCCGATTCACATCGGATGAGTTCCTCTATTTTTCTCTGATACACTTACCTATCGCATGACTTGAAACTATCTCTTCCGATGTGAATCAGAGGATTTGGTTCCAACTCCTCCGATTCACATCGGAGAAGTTTCCTCCAAGTTCACCAATGTAGTCGGAAGACTTGAAGGGAACTTATTTGATGCACATAGGATGAATTCTCACTAATTCCTCCAATGTTCATTAGATAACTTCCATTCAAGTCCTCCAACCTCAACCACCATACCCACCGTGCATTTAATGAAAAAGTCCTCCAACCTCAACCACCATACCCACCGTGCATTTAATGAAAAAGGCTCATTGATATATATATATATATATATATATATATATATATATTATGACAAACAATTAGGGTCTCATTATCTCTTGCCAAGAAGACAAGGTGAAAGGAGTTTCCTTTAGACTTAGAGCATGCCAAGTCATCGCATCCAGGTTCATGATTATCACCATCCTCCACGTGGTATTACTTTGACAGGTACATACGAGCATCTCTATTATCTTGCATCACTATTATTAGGGTAGGGCTTCCTTTTGAATATTTTTTATACATCTTTTATTTTTCTTTGTCATGTCAATCCCTCATTTTTCCCACTACCCTGTCCTTAGTGCACTCTCCAAACAATATTCACCTAGCCTTGATTAAACCTCTTGCTCATATCTCGGTAGGACTTTTATGGATCCCTTCACCATTCCCTTCTTTTAATATTTTAATCCACCCCTTTGGAGAAATTTGAAGGCAATGAGAGATTCATGAAATCCAAACCATGGTATGAAGGTCCCTAAGTGCATATAGAAACCTCATCATCCTCACAGTTTTTCCATCGGGAGAGATCTTGGTAAATTCTCCGATGAGATCAAAAGAGTTCCAAGAAACTCCTCTGAGCTTACAACCATCACTAGAGCCACTTAATAATAATTGCTCCGATCATATCAGAGGAGTTCCCGTTAACTCCTCTGATATGGTCGGATGAGTTTAAAATAACTAGGTCGATTTTCATAAGACTTCAGGAGCACAAGAAATAACTCTTTCGATGTACAATCCGAGCGGTTAGAATTAACTCCTCTAATTTACATCGGAGGAGTTGTTACTAACTCTACCGATCAAAACCTTTTCAAGCAACTTCACCTGTGTATCAGAGTAGCTAAGGTTAACTCCTCTTATTTTCATCATAGGAGTTGTTATTAACTACGCTGATTGAAATTAATGCACCTCAGAAAAATTAGCACGAACTCCTCCAATTTACATCAAAGGAGTTAATCTCTAGACCTCCGATTTTACTTTTTAAGCTCAATTCCCACCCTTTTCTACCCAAAATTTTCACTAAGATTCCCAAGCATGTCTAACATCACTTTGAAATTCTCTGATGATATCTCTCTTTCCAACAATGGCCCCAATGGTTCTTCTAGTATTTCAAATTCGTTAGTTTCATTAAATTGTATGTTATATCCTGATATGTGCAATAAACACATTCTTTTTATGGCAGGTTCAAGCATGTCACCTCGAAAGAAAACCACAAGAAAGGTATCCAAAGTCGAGACCTCTAGTAGTGGACAACAAGCAGAAGGTGAGACAGAAACCCTTAGAGCCACGTATGATGATATTTCAGGATTGCTAAAGAAGGATGGAGAAACATTGAAATGTGGAGAAATATATTATATGTTCAAAAAATCTAATCTCTCCACGGAATTCGAAGATCCATATGAGCTTTAGGTGTTCAAGAATATCAAGAAATCCAATATCTTTAGAGTAGAAACACAACCAACAATATTTCCCTGTGCAGATTCCATCACATGGATTCAGAAGAGCACTGGCGTAAGCAACAGATACATCTGCAACGCAAGGAAATAAACCATAGCTTCATTTAGACCCGATTATTTGGCCAAGTGCTATCATATTGAAGAGGGGATCAAAAGGCTGGATAGTAAACTCCTCCGTGAATTTGAGTACACACCTAAGGACCTGTTACCCATGTAGTATAGGGAAGATAAGCAATTTAAGTACAGACCTAAAAGTGCATACCCCATGAGTTCCTTGAGAGTATCCTACTAGTACTTGGTAGCTATGCTATGTAGATTATATGGGGAATTTGACATGACACAATTCTCCCTATCCTATATGCCTCTAATATACTACTGCATAGATGAAAGGACATCATTCAATTGGGATGACATCCTATCCAAGAACCTCACTGCAACTATATCCATGGTGAAGCAAGCCCAACCAGAACATTCCCGATCTTCCATATGTCCTCATACCTCTTGGACATTATGCACACAACTCACAAGTACCCTGATATGGGGTGGAGTTGGATACCTTCCGACCTTGCAATCCATATATATTGTAAAACACTCTAGGGACACAAATATCATATGGAGTATCAAAGGATATGTGAGTAATTTCTAGATCCATTATATGAGTTCATCTTATACACTCCTCCTCCATGCATGAATGATAAAGCCATGGTAGTTATAAGGAAAATCATATATTGGTACCTTATGGAGCACAATACGTATATAAGAATATATGGTGCAATAAAACCACCCCATTTTCTTCTCTGGTTCGTTCCCAAAAATTATGTGCTCCAAGAGGTGGGGTATCATACCATCATACATAGAGTTGGGGGGATGTTGTACCAACTAAAGAAAGAAATTCATCCTCCACTGCCATTGAAATTATTTCTTCGAAAACACTAAGAAGGCACAAGCAAAGGTAAACACCCTACTATCCTATCTCTTCGGGGAAGAGAAATACATGAGACATGATCCCAAAAATACTGTTAGAGATCATTTCAACAAGATCAATCTACCTTGGGAGCATACCACAAATATTTGGGAGGACGAAGAAGTACACAAAAACAACCAAATGTATGATTATGTCATCTTCAATAGGCATGGCCAGCTGAGAGGAAGGATCACAGACAAAGAGAAGGTGAGAGAATAAGACAAGAAGAAGGCAGAGAAATAAGAGGTTGATAAATATTCCTCCATTTCCATCTCAACACACTCAGCATCTGCAAAAGAAGAAGAAGTACTTGTTGATAAAAAGAGGAGAGACAAAGAGAAAGTCTTAAAAAATAAGAATGATGCGACAAAGAAGAAGTGAAATATTGAGGTCGATGAGGCCAAAGATAAAGTTGAAGCAGAGGCAAAATCTGTAGCAGAGCGAGAGGACAAATGAAAGGAACAAGGAAAAAAGGAAATAGTATCAAATGTAGGAGCAAAGAAACCATAAAACAAAGCTAAAGAGCCAGTCAACAAAGTTGTTGAAGAAGAAATGGAATATAAACACATGAAAGATAGAGGATGAGAAACACATCGCATGGAAACAAAAATTCTGGAAACATATACCGCTGGTGTAGAAATGAATCTATCAAGAAATGACTTAGGACTTGGGCTCTGGGAGCCATTTCAATTGAGTGAAGTACTGGACATAAGGAGATTAACCTATGACAACAAAACATGCAGGATTGTGTAGGAGAAGGTGAATAAATTGTCGGTAACAAAAGGAGCACCTATCTCGGTTGTCACCCATGTTCTCGTAACATGAGATGTTAGAGAAGACCCTGTAGCAAAAGCATGGACGACTCCACGTTTATGAATACCAATATAGACAACACACGAATATTGTGACAACAAAATAAAGAGAAAGAGGGAAGGATCAAATAGATGGAAGAAAAACTTCAACAGGTCAAGATTGATCAAAGAAGCCTTCAAAGCTTCAAAATCGACACTAAGAAAGTCAATAACGAATTAGAAGGAGCCATCATTAACATGTACGCTCACCATCATCTCTTCCAAAAATTAGTTGCAATAATCATTGATCAAAACAACCAGATACATGCGAAGCTGACACAATATAACATCATTCGCGAAGGCATAACCGACATAGACATATGGATAAAGGAAAATCCAAATGCACCACCTGAGTTATACTCACCGTCAAATATTGAAAGAAAGATAGAATTGTAGTCACTGGATCAATGCCAGTAGATAGGACAGAGAGATGATAGGAAAGTCACAAAATCTATGGCGATATGCTTAAAGATCCATAAAGAAACACAATAAATATATCAAAATTTTATGATTGCCAAAACTAGATGATCTCGGGAAGAACCTGTTGTCAAAACAACTAGTGGACAAGGTACACAACAATACAAATAAAATAAGGGAAGTTGTTGAAACTGTTATCTCCTCAAATAACACAGTCAAATTTGTTTATTTTAGGTGATAGGAAACCATTGAAAAATTCATTTCTAAATTTTTTAAGGTTCATTTTTTTGAGCCTTAGGTTTGTAATAAAGTTTGAAAAAAAATTGATTTGGTTTTCCCTTCAAAAAAGTGAAAACTCAGGTTTTGGTGGCTAAGTGCCTTTCCAAAAGGGCTTCTAAGCCACCGAAAGTGTAGAAAAGTCTGTTTTTATTGTGCTAAGTCATCATTTTCAAATGATGAATCTAAGCGACTGAAGAATCGTTTTGAGAAATGGGAGGAGGTTTTTGTTTCTAACATGTCAAAGAACAATAACCTCTCTCATTTTTCCTATAGGTGTCATATATTGGGAGAATCAAATTCATCTTTGATCCCTAATTTTCGGATCTCAGAATTTCCCTGTTTGACACATGTTTTTGAAATGAAGATCCCGGGCAAATGAAAATGAATCTCAAATAACTGAGAGAGGTGTTTTCTCAAAACAAACCAATATAAAAAAAACTCTCTCATTTTTCAAAAATCTATTTTTATTTGAGAGATATGGGTGAATATTTGAGAGGAATATTTCCAGAATTTTTGGTGGCTTAGGTGAACATTTCAACTGTTCATTAGCCACCGAAAGCGCTGACATGGCAGAGAGGTCGTATTTTTTCCCAGATCTAACTTTTTCTCAGCCAAACATCTCGATAATGGTTTCTTAAGATGCATGATAATTAAATACATCAGATTTAAGGTTTTGTCTTGATGTATGAGGTGTTTTAGATGGTGGAAAAATGGAAATAACCACTTATTTTATGGGCACAGAAAACAGTTTTTGGCTAAAAATAGCAAATTCGACCCATCTAGTTTTCTATGGATATCCAACGGCCTTGGAAGGTTTTCTACACTTGGAAAATATTTTGAAGGAGATAAATATTATAAAAGATAAGGAGTTGACCTAGTTTTTAGGATCTCTTCCTATTCTTTTGTGACAGTTTTTTACTGTCTATTTTAAGTGAATCTGATCCTACTTTTCAGGATCTAGATTTCTCATGTAAAGACTATAAATCCATAGACTATTTATGTAACAAGGGGGGGGGGATTCAGTCCTTGAGGCTGAAGGTTCGATTTTGAGTTCTGTAATCCACTGTTATTGTGATAAAGACACTTTCTTTAATATATTAAGCCTGCAAGCTTCTTTCATTGTTATTATCCAACTCTCCTTATCTTTTTTTATGCCTATGAGTTGAAATCATTTATTTGTCTATGTTTAAAGGTCCCATGGTAACTGTCATCTTACCTTTGATTGTTAAGCAAGAATCATAATCATCCTTTGCTAGTTTGTTGACCCATCATATATATTGTTATGTATGTTATGGTTAATTGATTGGTTTTCTTATCCATTTAATCTACAAACCTATATGATAATAGCTCTTAAAGGCCTTGTACTGCATGAATATAGCTAGACTGTCTTGAAGATACAATCCAATGATTTAGATATTCATCTTGATCCAAACCCACACCCATTATTGAGAAAATAATTACAAAAAGGTTAAGTTACCAGGCATCTCTGAGATACATCCTAGGAGAGTTTCCTGGAGAGATAACAGAAACCACCACCACCGTATCCACTCAACTTATAGATTATGACCTATTACAACCAGTTAAGTTGCATACCATGATGCATGCCTTCATGACAACACTAGATAAATACATGAGTACTCTAGAAGATAATGTTTCTCTAAATAACACAACTTTGGAAAAACTGACTTAAAGAAGAATTGAATCCATGTATGACCAACTGGAAGTTTAGACAACATATCTTAGGAACAAAAATCCATGAAGAAAGGAAAAATACATGACTTTTGTTTTGTCTTTTACTTAACCAGCCTCAATTTTGTCTTATTAGTACACTTGTCACTAGGTGTAAGAAGCTAAACCATTTATGTAACCGCTTCTTCAAGAAGAAGACAAAGAGTCATATAGGGGTTACTAAAATTTGTATAAAAATGAATAGAATCCCATTTGAGAGGGGATTTTAACTCTTCAAGCATTTTTTATTTCTGAACTATTTTGGGAACACAGTGTCAACTAAAATTGAAGAGTTGTTTTGGAGTTTTCATGTATTATTGCTAAAACTACTAATAAGGAGAAGCCCTCGGAGCCATCTTTGGAAGAAGGAATTCTTTTGTGTGTGAAGCAAATCTAGGCAGTGAATTATTTTTAAGTGAAGATGAATGTTGTTCATATGGACTATAAGAATACTAGTTTGTTTATGGATTAATTCTCATGCAATCTGTGATATTCTAAAGTTAAGTGTTTCTTCAAATATTCTTATGCCTTGAGCTTGTTGAGTTGTTAATGTGTGCATTGTCATAATCTAGACTAATCTGGTTATATGTATGTGTACACACTTGTTTCTGATTCTATTATTCTATTCCATCTATCTATGTAGGATTTTATGTAGGATCCGATTTCATTTTCAACTCACCGATTACTTTAGTTTTCTCCTAGATAGGATAGGTTAAAGTAGATTAGTAATAGATTAATTTCCATTTCATACATAATATTCATCTACATCCTTGCATTTCATATCCATTCATCATTCATCCTCATCAGCATAACAAGTTCGTAACTGGATAAAACCCCCAAAACAATATCAATGGCAGCTGGGCCAAATTTCGGATGGGAATCCTAATCCAAACAATGCACAATTTAGTTGGGAACACATACTAGGGAGTGCCCCTTGTTGTTGTCAGGTGTATTTACAGCTGTCAATAGGTTTTTTACTGCTTGGTTTGCATTGTTTGTGGTCGCTAGACCAATTCCAACTAAGTTCCCAAAATGTGTCCAAGACCAACAATGAAGGAAATGATGAGTGGACGGATTTAATCATCTAATAGTGGAGACAAATGTCGAGGGGGTGAATTAAGTTGACCAACAATGAAGAAAATGTTATTTGGATGAATTTAGTAGCTCAACAATGGAGAAAAACACCCAAGGTGATTTTAAGCACTTGACATGAGATAAAAATGACTAGGGGCGAATTTAGACATACGACATCAGAGAAAAATGACCTGGGGCGAGTTTAGACACCCAACATCAAAGAAAAATGACTTGGGGCGATTTTAGACACTCAACATCAAAGAAAAATGACTTGGGGGAAAAGAGAAGATGCATAGATAAAGAAAAACGACCCAAAAATGATTAACTTCGACTAACTTCTCAGTCGGTATTCCTAGCACTAAGAAAAATGCCCAGAGGGGTATAAATTTACTCAGGCATAAGTTAATTTGCCCAACAATAAAATAAAAATCCAAGAGGAGGGAATACAATTTGTGGGTGAGTGGAACCTCAGTTAACAAGTGATATAGATTTAGGAACGAAACGAGATGATTAGAAGATTGAATACAATAAACACAGAGATATGAAGAACAACACATATATCCAGTGAACAATATCTTCTATTGAATAAATGAAATAGGTTGAAACTGTAAAATTGCAGAACTGAAACACTTGCTCGAATGGTGGTATCTATCTTTGAGAAGAGATGTGGCTGCTACATGCATATGTCTAAGAAGAATGATTACAATGAGGCTCCAGAGGCCTTTTTGAAATTACTCATGAATTCCAAAACCCTAGACATCCAAAAACCTAACCCTAGGAGGTGAAACGCCAAAAGTCATGTGGGCCCTGTTATCGCTCAGTTTGTAGTTTAGGTCATAGACTAGAGGATAAGGGTCAAACTGGCGTAACAGGGACCTACCCCACACAATGTCACCATGATGGGAAGGTCCTTTCTATTTAGGGTGGCTAATCCCAAGGGAGACGTCCCTGGCAATCTGGGGTTTGAAAGGAAAAGGTTCAAAGGATTAAGGCTAGTTTCCCCTTCACAGATTACCGCCCAGAAGATAGTCAAATAAGGAATAACCACAGAAAATACAACAATGGAACTAGTACATGCAATAATGGTTAATACCTCATAAATCAATGACTATCAAAATTTTAATGTATATGAGCATATACAGCAGTAAATATTGACGAAGTCAATGTTTGCAATAATGACAAAGGCAATATAATGTTACTTGTCAATAAGCACTAGAATAATATAGCATCTAATGAAAATGATCAATCCTTGAATTAAGTCAATGCATTAAATGTCATTAGTTGCTCATATACAATAGATTGCTGCGTCAATATCCTAGGGATGACATCATCTTCCTTTAGGGTTTTGATTCTAGGGCCCTTCCATTGCAGCACCATAGAACCTAACCTTCTAGTCTTTAAATTTTAATCCTCCTGAGATTTTGCCCTTACTTTTAACTCCATATTACCCTAAGGCACTGGTTTTCTTTCCAACGTTGAGCTTGTTGTGCAAATTCATCTTTCAAACTTTCACATTTTGAAACCCTAACTAACCCTAACGCACTAACTAGGGCTAATGTCATACCTAACGCAACAAGCCCTCTAACTCAACAATAAATGATGACGTTATGCCTTTATTGAGATTTTGTTGATAGAAAATATTGTTGGCTTGGTCATCTGATGATAGACATTGATGAATTGATGATTTTCATTGTCTAATTAGCAAAACGTTGACCTTCTTTGTCTGTTATATTGCTTATTAAACAAAATCATACTAACCCTAAAGGAAGTTGACATCATCCCTAGGATATTGACGCAACAATCTATTGTATATGAATGAATAATGCCATTTAATGCATTGAATTAATTCAAGGATTGATCATTTTCATTAGATGCTATATTATTCTAGTGCTTATTGGCAAGTAATATTATATTGCCTTTGTCATTATTGCAAACATTGACTTCGTCAATATTTACTGTTGTATATGCTCATATACATTAAAATTTTGATAGTCATTGATTTATGAGGTATTAACCATTATTGCATGTACTAGTTCCATTGTTGTCTTGTCTGTGGTTATTCCTTATTTGACTATCTTCTGGGTGGTAATCTGTGAAGGGGAAACTAGCCTTAATCCTTTGAGCCTTTTCCTTTCAAACCCCAGATTGTCAGGGACGTCTCCCTTGGTCTTAGCCACCCTAAATAGAAAGGACCTTCCCATCGTGGTGACATTGGGTGGGGTAGATCCCTGTTACCCCAGTTTGACCCTTATCCTCTAGTCTATGACCTAAACTACAAACTGAGCGATAAAATTTTGGCATCGTTGCCGGGGAACACTGAGTCAATCTTCCTCAATGAAAAAACCTCTGGTAAGCCTTGCCTCAAAGACCTTTCTCTTACAAGCTTACCTGGCGACTCCACTAAGACCTTTTCCCCTATTCTTTGATAGTTTCAAGAAAACTATCTGGCGACTCCACAAACTAGAAGGAGGTTCAATAACCCTCCTCTAGCTTTCAGAAGGAAGCCTCTTGCTAATTCACCTGTTGTTAA
>SNQJ01S0075154.1:9812-46936 GCA_010110895.2 Picea sitchensis | reverse complement strand
TACGCCAGTTTGACCCTTATCCTCTAGTCTATGACCTAAACTACAAACTGAGCGATAATAGACCCTTATGGGTAAGTTGGTACCTCAACTTATCGAGGTCGTAAATTTTGCATACGACCTTTGTTTTAGGTGCGTGATATCCTGTTGGAAAGGTATTTCAGAGAACTACACATCACACCATCAAAATCTGACTTCGTCTAAAGTTTGACTGTGGTGAACCAAAAAAACATTGTTTAGGGCTCCAAAACATCCCTGGAAGTACAACAAGATGTGTTGACATGAAAACATACAAAATAAGCTAGTTGGATTAGGTGAGAGGCCACCAATATCCACCTGGAAGATGTGTAAGGCTTCAGATAGCCCCAGAAGTGTAGAACCCACAATTACAAATAAGTACATAAGAACATGCTAAACTAAAAAATGTCAAGAGGAGCCAGTTGGAATAGGTGGGTGGCCACCAATATCCACCTGGATCATTCCTCCCCCCTTAGGAAGCAATGGTCTCCATTGCGTTGATTTCTTCCATCAAGTGAGGAAACTTCTGTTGAATGTTTCCCTGAGTGAGCCACTTTCCTTGGTGTAGGAGTTGCACTGCCTTGACAACCAGATAAAGTTGGATCCTCTACTCACGAGTGCCCTTGGCCTATGTGTCCACTATCTGATCAGTGGATTCCTATTCCATGCAGTCATGGTTGAGCTATGTTGGTGTAAACTATTCTACGATATCTGAGGTGTCCAATAGTGGTGGAAAATATGGTTTAAGGAGGTCCACATTGAACACTAGGCACAAGCTAAGGAAGGGTGGAGTGTTGAGCTCAAAATCATTTCTACCCACAACCTTGGTGAGAGTGTAAGGTCCATAGTGTAGTGGGAATATCTTCCTATGGGGCTTTGTAAGATGCTCTTTCTAAAAATGTAACTAGACTTTCTCTCCCACCTAAAACTGGTGTGGTATGTTGTGTTGATCACGGTGCTTCTTGTACTTAGCATTGGATTTATGCAAAATCTCATGGACCTATTGGTGGATGTGTTGAATCCGCTCAATGAATATAGTGGCTTTTTCGACCTCAAAATGAACATGGGAAGATTATTCCTGTGTGTTTGCAAGTGGTAGTGCAACATCAATGGGACCCAAGGGTTGGAATCCCAACCCCACTTGAAATGGGCTATGGTTGGTGGATCTATGTAGAGACCTGTTGTAGCTGTGTTGAACATAGAGAAGAATATCATCCCATGTACATAGATGCTTAGATGTGTACATGCATAGGATGTGCATAATCATCTGATTGACAACCTCTATTTGGTCATTGGTTTGGGGGTGGAAAGAAGTGGATTTAGTGAGCTTGGTGTCCAATAGTGATCATAGACTCGACCAAAATGTGCTTTGGAACTGACTATCCCAATCAAAGATGATGGTATATGGTATCCCAAAATGGAACCACACACGTTTGAAGAAGATCTTGGAAGTATCTTCCACTGTGATACTCTTCTTGAAGGCTGTGAGGATGGTGATCTTCGAAAATCGATCAACTACCACAAATACACAATCATTGCCTTGCTTGGTGGACATAAGGCCAAACATCTAATCCATCAAGATGGATTCCCAAGGCCTCTCGGAAGTAGGAAAAGAGGTGTATAAGCCTTACTTCTTGATGGATGGCTTGGGAATGGAACAAGTAGTGCACGATCTGATATAATTGCTGACGTCCTTTTGAAGTTTTGGCCAATAAAAATGTTTCTATAGAACGACCACAGTTTTCTCCATGCCAAAATGTCCTGCCATCTGACTATAGTGAGCCTCCCAAATTATCTTTGCACGCTCGCTTGCAAGAACACAGATATGTCCCAGATGGAATAACAGTTTGTATTGAATGTGAAAATTGGCTACATTCGCGCCTGTACCCAAGAGATGATAGGTGGTGGCGAAGTCCAGATCTTGATGATAAAGTTGGGGCCACTCAGATGCCTCATGTCCATAGGAATGGAGCATAGTGGTGAGTGAAACCATGGGAGTTCGATTGAGGAAGTCAACGATATGATTTGTGCTCCTTGTCTTATACTTGATGTTGATATGGAACTGCTACAGGTAGGTGGACCACTTATGATGGTGGTTGTTTTGCAACTTCCCATGTGTCTGTATGAACTGCAGAGGCTTGCGATCAATGTGGATGATTGTATCCTTTCCCAGAATGTAATGTTTCCATTGAGGACATGCTTGTACAATGGAATACATTTCCTTGTCATAGGTGGGGTATTTCCGAATAGTATTTGAGAGTGTATCACTATGGTAGGATATTGGATGACTGTGTTGAGTGAGAACTACATCTACAACATAGTCGGATGGATCAGTCTCAATATCGATCGATTGTTGCAGATCGGGTAAGGAGAGTACTGGAGATGAGCACAAGCGATGATGAAAATCATCAAATGCTCATTTTTTTTCCTTCCCCCACTTAAAATTTTCACTTCCACCACCCTTGGTCACTTATCTGAGGGCCCATGCAATATGGGAGAATCCCAACACGAATCATCGGTAGAATTTGGCCAGTCCCAAGAAACTTCGAAGCTCGGTGAGTGTGGTCGGGGATGGCCAGTCACAGATGACTTGTATAGTAGCTGGATCAACATGTACCCCATGCTCATCAACAATCTATCCCAATTATTTCATCTTGTTCATGCCAAAGGAGAATTTTTCCAAGTTGTCATATAGCTTGTGTTGCTATAGACTTCTCAAAACCTACTGAATATGCTACATGTGATCCCCCCAATTTTTTGTAAATATGAGGATGTCATCCAAATATACCACCACAAAATAGTTGGTGAAGGGTCTCAATACATCGTCCATCAACCTCATGAAAGTGGTTGGTTCATTTGTTAAGCCAAAGGGCATGACCAACCATTCGAAGAGACCTTCTTTAGATTTGAAAGCTATCTTCCATACATTAGTTGGTTCAATGGGAACCTAGTGGTAGCCAAAATTTAGGTCAATATTGTTGAAGAACTTTTCCCCCTTGAGTTGGTCAAGAAGGTCATCAATTCTAGGAATTGGGTACCGGTTCTTGACTATGATTTTGTTTAATTCTCTGTAATCAATGTAGAGCCACCAGGTCCCGTCTTTCTTTTACAACAGTACAATCATGCTTCTTCCAGGGGAGGAGTTGGGTCTGATTTTCCCCTTTTGAAGCATATCTTGGATATGATTCTTGATTTCATCATTTTCCATTAGGGAGTGATGATAGACTGGTCTATTAGGCAGAGGTGCACTGGGGGTTAGATCAATTGGATGCTACTTGAATTTTTGCTCAATTTTGACTGCATATTGATAAGAAACTCCTAGTGAGGATATGTCCAATAAATCCATATCTATTTGGATGTACCTATGTATACCACTGCAGTACTTCAAAACTAGGTGTCGCTCGAAGTGTTTGATACCCAACTTTGAGCGCAAGGTATGAAAGATGTTGGTGTACTCCAACACCGTCTAGTCTCTTTTCTGATGTAGAGTTGTCCATCTCATGTATTGGTCATCATAGTTTCTAACAGGGTAGAAATCCTCCTTTAGGGAATATACAAAGGCCAACCAAGTGTGTTCTCTCCCAAATAGTGTAGATTCATCCACGGTGTACCTCCCCCAGTAACCTTCCCACCAAGATCTGACATGGGGAAGGGATTTAAGGAGCGTGAAGGTGATCTTTTCACTATCAGAATTTTTTTAGATAGAGTAATAACCTTTTAGCAAATTCAACCATTTTTCTAGAGCATCTTCATCTATCTAGCATTAAAATAAGGGGATATCAAAATTGACTTGTACCTTGAAGGGTGTCGCACTTGAGAAAAGGTTGCTTTTTGAAGATGCCCCAGTTTTCGTCATCGGTAGTCTTCGAAGGATCTGAAAGAATTTGTCCATCATCTCATTCCTTTGTCACAAGAGGGATCCCTCAAGCAACATCTTGAAAGGATATCCAACTTTGTCATCTCTCCTTTCTTCTGCCATGGGAAGTTGCTTGGGCTAGCGAGAGTGGTTTTCCTCAAGCGAAACTAGCTCGAGACCCAAATCTCTATACCCTGACCTTGTCAGGGACCTGCTCTGAGAAATGACAAGGAGTAGACTGCTCTGATACCACTGATCTGGATTATTTTGAGAACGGCATGAAGGCAGAAATATAACTGAGATATAATAGTGAAATACACAAAAATATAGAAGAGAACACATAAATACAGTGAAACCCAACTTCTATTACTGAATAAGATAAAAAAACATTGTAGAACACAAAATGAAAAAAATGGGGTAGCTTATCTCTAAAAAGAAAGAGATGTTGGCTATGCTTCATTCACAAGAATATTTACATCACACTCCATTGCATGCTTAAAGAGCCTCCTTCACCTCAATTATATATGAGAGAGTGAGAGGAGAACAATTCCCATGATGCATGTGGGATAAATTGGTATAAGTTTATAAAATGCTATAGGCATGTAGAATACTATCACTTCCTGGGCAGTCACCCATCCCAGTACTAATCTAGCCTAAGCGCGCTTAACTGCAGAGTTCTAATGGGATCTAGTGCATTAACGCTATGTTGTAGGCATGTACATAAAACCACTAGGAAATCATTACATGATGTCTGTAATTAATAAATGAATATGACATTACATTCCATTCCCCATCAAAAGGGTGAATATCATGGTTTATCAGAACCACAGGCTCAAAATGTTGATTCAGAGAAAAAGATGGATGGCCATCGAGATCCATCCGGATCAGACAGACTCATGAAGTATTTAGAAATTGATAAGTTAGTTATTTGCATAAATTGGGATTGTTACTCTAACTATTTGACTGGTTAGGAAATTCTAATTAAGAATCAGAAATATGCATTTATATACTTATTCAACTGATGGTTTTTCTTGTTTTATTTTGAGAGGGAAGTTGTTCGCAACTATGTGTTGTTTACAAAGTAGACCAATGTAGAGCCTAGTTACCTGATAGTATTTATTTCCCTCAGATCACTCTACTCGACCCAATTTCCCTTTAGATTGTAGGGCACTTAACTCTAATGATGCCTTTACCAGCATAGACCACCCCGTTGAAGATTTCAGGGTTGAATTCCATTCAAAGGAAAATTCATATTTCACTTTGTGTTGAATGGAGTATGTAAGACTCAACATCCATCAATTTCATGGAGAAGAGTCAATTTCATTCGTTCAAATGGGTGGGACTAACCATGAATTCCCTTGTAAACCCCTATGAAAATAATGGTCATTGGATCGGGGGATGGTTGAAGTCCAACCATCACTAATATCAGCTAGTTTAGATACCGGATGTCGGACATCGAGAGATCCTTTGTGTAAGAATATGAGAAATTTCCAATGTGTTGATGTCAAGAACAAGGTTTTGACCCTTGGTTATGACCCTAACACCTTCCATGGGTAAGAACCTAAACCATTGGACGTGCCTTTGAATTGTAGCCATTGATTGGCATATATCAATGGATTTACCATCTTCTATCTCTATGTGAATCTCAAGAGGGGTTAGTGTCAAGGCTATGGAGATGACACTTGTCATATTCCAAGTCATAAAGGGAGTAGTTGTAGTGTTGAATACGTCATCCCGACGTATTACAACGTCAGACCCGTAGGCATATTAAAATCTCCCAATCACAAAGACCTACCGGGGTTCGAGACCCTGTTTGATGGGAACCATCAATATGTTTATTGGTGAATTAAATCTCCATTGTATGATCCCTTCAGCTGCTACCACTTCGGGGTTGTAGGAAGAACTATGTGTTGAGGGGTCCTAAATCCCTTTAACTCAACAACAAGAACCAAACCCTCCACCAAGGCCCAATTATACTCTGGAATGTTTAATAGTGGAATGGTTCTCCAGATATTTTAATCCGACCAAATATTCGATGGGCTTTACGTAGTGATTGATAAGATATATTCTTGTGAAAGTTCCTCCTTTAGTTTAAACGTTCTCTTTTTTTGTATTTTATTTTATTAGATGGGTTTGATAAAAAGATGTGTTCTAGTATAAACCAACTAGTAAAAGGAGGGAATATTAACTACTGAAGAAGGCTGAGCTTGGGATAACCCTTGTGCTCAAGCATGCAGACAAATATTTTCACACTTATGACAAGCCTAGTACTAATACATCAACTTTTTGGTATTTCAATTATTGACTGAGATACAATTATCGAAAGAAAACATACATGCAATAAAATGATGGAAAAAAAGTTTCCTTAGCTCTAATCATTAATCACACATTAACACAACGATTTAATTTCCATCATTAGAGACAAGAACTACAAAAATATTGAATCAACTAACTTATCAATAGATTCAAAAACTCTTACTCATTACAGCAACCATTCATGAGAAAAAATCAGAAGTAATTCCTCCTTAGATCTAATCACACACACCTTTGATGAAAAAAAAAAGTTTGTCTCTAGTCCTAAATAAGACTTCTCAATTAAGGTAGTTCAGAAATGGTTCTTTACAATTCCAAAAATGAGGGTCTTTTCCAAAACCATCGACCCTTTTCGAAAAGGTCGATCCTCTTATTTATAAAAATTCATTAACTAAAAATAACTATCAAAAGTGTAAGCAAAGTAAAAAAAAACATCGCCACATGGCACTTCCATCTCTCTGTCTTCTAAGAGTCATCAAATGGTTTCACTGAAGTGGATGAATCTTCTCATACTATGACCATTTGATGAAGAGTTCCTCGCATGTGTTGGCATGCAAGAATCTGTGCTGGTCCATTGGGGCCAAGAGGATTTCTTTTACTTCTACTGCTCATGCTTGATACTTAACTACTTTGACACTTAATTGTTGCAATATTGTTCGAGCCTTGATCAGGTGCTCCATGAACTTCTATACTTGACCTGGATCCATTCTTGCCACCTTTGCTATCTCTACAGTTCATGCCGATTCTTTTTCTGCATGTTGTTTGACTATGTCATGCAAGTTTAAAAAATCCTTAGGTGAGCTGAAGTTTGGGAGACCGATGTCTTTCATCTCCTGATTAATATTGGCCCAACTCCTTTCGCAATCGACCCATTTTTCTTGAATCTCCCGCTGAGTTTCTTGGGTCATTTTCACCCAGCATTCGACTACCTTCCTTATCCAATCTATGTTGGTTTCCCTTAGCACCAGAATGTCATTCTATTCGACGTTTTGACCCTTTTGAAACACGCTGATGTAATAAATTCTCTCCACTGCTTGGTGGGCCTTCTCATACCATCTTTCCATCTCTTTGCAGGTCACTAGTGCCATAAGGGTGTCTTCTTGGAAGTCGGTTATCCTTGCAGTGAAAAGGTGTCGTTCATTCATGAATTTGTCATAGGCATCTTGGAACTCACTTCTCAAAAACACAGTGGTTTGTGTGGAGTCCTGGTAGTATTTCTCAAAATGGCGCAAATGATCCAACTCCTTTAGCACAACAACCAACTCATCTTCATCTTTTCCTACTCTATCCAGGGTGGCATCTATGATAGCCATCCATGCACTGATAAGCTCAGACGTCTTGGCGTGCTCTATGTTGATCAATTTTTCCTCTGTGGTGATGAGGATCAAACTTTCCAATGTAAGCCTCCTCTTCTTAGTGTTTCTCTTCATGATGGCTTTCCTCTTTCGGTCATAGTAAATTTCTTGTATATCGACAACCTCATCAACAGGTTTGAGGATTAGTTGTTCTCCCAAATTTAGAGTATTTCCTAGGCTCCCGACTGTGTATATCTGTTCTAGGATGGGTTCCTAAACCTTTTCTATATGTCTTGATGGATTGACTTTTAGTTTTTTCTCATCATTTGGTAAGGTGTCGACCAAAAATGAGGAACCAGGGGTAGGTTCGATACTTACTTGATAATCGAATTTGAAATGTTGATTTCCTGTTGTGGAATTTCTTCTTCCTATCCACCCGATCCTAGCTCATCACTCAATCTATCCATTGGGGTTCCCAGTATGTCAAGTGGCTCAACGTCTAAGGCACTTTCTACCTCATGCTTTCTCTACGGACGACTCTGAACTGGATCATCGAGGCTTGAGGTAGTTTCTCTCTCAGGTTCTTTCTCCTATGTAATATGCACTGGAGTCACCAGGGAAACCTTTGAACTCTCCTCATCATCATAGATGGTTATCAAATCGAACAAGGGATTTGGTACACTTGTTCTCCCTGATGTTCTCGCTATCTCAGGCTGGGTTGAAATTTCCTCGGGTGATCTGATCTGTGGTGGTGGAACTTCAGGGTTTTCTGACTCGGTGATTTCTTCAAGTTGAATTCGCTCTAGGAAACTTGGTTATCCTCATCTTTCGATTAGATCATCAATGGGAATCCTCATCATTTCTATCAGATCAGGGTCATTTTGTAATTGATCAATGATTCTCTGTGCCTCTTCTAGAAAGAGTAATCCCCTTCTTCGTGCCTTTGTCGTCTCTGTCACTCTGATTTCTTTCCTGGCTCTGAGGGCCTCTTGAGCTGACTTCTCTTTTGTTTCCACCTGTTCATCAATGCTCATGGCCTTGAACCTAGTCATATTTAGGTTGGCCATTCTTTGTACTACCTAGTCCCAGTCCTGGGTGCACTGTGTGAAAATTTTGTCCTCAAACTTAACATGAGTGTGCGACCAATAGGATGATACCTATGAATAATTTTAGAGGACCATGCCTTTAGTGTCGTGCTTGTGGAATCGACCTATCGGGAATCTGAATTCAAGTTGGCTCAGCCATTATTGTTTGGATTGAGAAATATCCTTTACCAAATAAAACCCCACATGGAAACCGTAGGGTATGAAAGCTCGCTTCTTGTCCTTGACTAATGTGGCATTATAGCTTTGCAGGATAGTCTAATAGCAGATTTCTCCCAAAATGATTCTGTTTGGGACATGAGTGGGTAGGATATGTGGTGCTCCGGTGGCCCCGAACACCCTGATGTAGGTTGAGATTTTTTTTAAATACCAATGACCTACATTTTATACCATCTTCTTGGCTGTTGCAGATAATCTTGGGGATTCCTTCTTAAAAATAATAAAATGAATGTGGGCGATGAATTCATCTCATATGAGTACATAATATTTTTTGTACTTTCCCTCCCATAGTATGTTGAAGTAGACATGGAACGGGAGCTCTGTAACATGACATATTAAATTCATTTCGATGAAGATATTCCTTTCACATATGACATCGAGCAAGTACGAGGCCATGTAGAAAGTGGGTGCTTCCCCTTATTTCAATGTTTGAGCCTGTTGTACACATATGCTCAATTGTTTAGAAATTATTCCTCCCTAGTTGAAGCTGCTCTCGGAGATCGCTACTATTCACTCTAAAGGCATCCATGCTTCGCAAATCTTGGATCAATCCTTTTCTCCATATATTTGATAGATGAGAGTCATCAAATAGATGTATGGACCCCTTAGGTTAATCGTCCCATACCAGCTGTTATCAGTCCAAGAAACTCTTTGAGGTTGTAAGACAAAGATGCTTGGTAACTTAAAGTAAACTTGTTTTTGTGTTTTTTGTATGTGTGGATCAATGGGATAACTCAACTACAGTATGACCTCTAGAAAATCAAAATGAATAATCAAATGAACCAATGCTCTCAAGGATCAATAATCAGATAATAGCTTTAAAATGGGTGAAGAAATCTATACTTATTAACCAAAACCACAGATGTGATGGGTCAAATAATATAGTGAAGAATAATTTTAAGTAAAACCTATGAATTGACTATTGAGATGACAGTCATTTAGCAATTAAAACAAGATTGAAATAAAGTACAGAAGAAAGGATGGAAATTTGATATCAATAGAGAGAGAAAATTGTGATCTGTATTATCATATGAAAAGTCTGTTACAAAATAGTATAGTTCCTGTATCCAAAATCGAACCCCCTTGCCTCTTAAATCTATGAGCTTAAATAAGATTTAAAAATAATTTTCAATATCCTCAAAAGATGGATCTGATATCCTCTTTTCTTATCTCAAATTCGAAATTGTGAGGTGGCTAGAAAAGATAAACATTTATGGAAACATGTTGCTCCAAGATTCACCTATATCCTCCCAATCACCATAGATATTGGGAAACTGAGAGAGGTTATTGAATAGAAGTCTGTGCTTATGAAATAAATCCTTCATTTTCTAAAAATAGTATTCCAACTCATCAGAATCTGTCATTAAAGACAATGACTAAAACAGGGAAAACAAAGTATTTAATTTTTGGAAATATGGTGCTCAAATATTGACCTATATTTCACAAATCAAAATATATCTTGGAAAAATGAGAGAGGTTATTGAACATACGCCCGTTATTATGAAAAAAATTCTTTGGTTTCGAAAAATACTCTTATATATGATCAGAATCTGTCTCCCAAGAAGGTGACTAAAACAGGAAAATCCAGATTTCCAAATCTAGTCATATTCCTACATTTTAGGATTTGATCTCTAGAATATTTATATTGATAAAATGAAGTGACACCTGCACTAATGGATGATATTTTATAATATATATGATTATTCATCATCATATGCTCCTTAATAAACTCAACCAAGTCGAATTTGACCTTTTGACCAAAATAATACATTTTGGAAAATTTCTGAAGATGATGCCTCATATTGTGGGGAAATTGTGTCTGCCTTCCTGAGCTCTAAATGAAGATCTGAAAGTACGATTGTAAACCTTAGGATGTCTAGTTTTCAATCAACTATTTGAGCATGTAAAACAGACTCTCTACGGCTCAGAAAATTGATTTTTCCCAAGGCAGTTTATCAGCTAAAAAATCTGCACTTTCACTGGCTCACTACACTATGAAAACAGTCATTTAGCCAGTGAAAAGGGAGACTTTCACCGGCTTACTACACTGTGAAAATTTCATTTAGCCGGTGAAAGCTAAAATTTTCTTTTTGGTATATTTTGAGATGCCACATCATTTTTTCATTGGAAAATAAGATTTAAAGCCAATCTTATATACTTTAAAACTTAAAGATATATAAATAAATCTTTAGCTTATTATCATCTTATGTTATGATATCAAAAAAAAATGCAAGCCATTTTTTATCACTAAAATCTAGCTCCAACTGGGATGGAGACCTCCCTGTGACCTTTCCAAGAACCTGACAGACCTTGTGCCTTTAGTATTGGGCATGGAGTCATTTAGCCTTTACAATTTATCATCTGAAAACCTATAGAAAATCTGTAACCTGCCTGTAACCTGCTTGTAACCTACTTGTTTATTCATTAAATCAATGAACTGAAAATAATCAAGTTGCTCGTTTCCCTGAGAGATCTCAATGTTAAATACAGACTGCTTAATCTCTGTCTGAGAAGAAAGCATGGTGAACTATTGATCTGGGATTTTCAACTCATCACCTTCCTCTCCGTATCTGCTGCAATCTTCCTATGTCTGCAAATTAGAAAATTGAGGGATGCACTTTCACCGGCTCACTTGTTTTCGGAAATTCCATTTAGCCGTTGAAACCTTGAACTTTCACTGGCTAACTTCAGCTTCGAAACAAAGATTAGCCATTGAAAAAAAATTCTTTGATTTTTGGAAATACCTTTGACAATCGATTTATTATAGGAATAAACAAGTTATATCCTATACTTTGACATTTAAATTTATGAAAAAAAATATATGGAACTCTATTTGTGACCATGCCATCACCAAAAAATGAAACAAACTGACTAGTTCATTTTTGGAGATAACATCTGGCTTTTTCACCTAATCCTCTGCTAAACTAAAAACTGTCTGTAGTTTGTTGTAGCCTGCATGCTTATTTCAGAAATCAACAATTGAACATGATCTAGTTGCTCATATGAGGAGCTTATTCTTACACCTATTCCTACTTCTAACCAGTAAAACATGTTCATTATGTGACATCATGCTTCCAATGAAGCCATGATAACATTGAACTATTTATAAAATCTCTTTGCATGCAGATAAATTTCAAAGAGAACTTCATGTGGTGCAACAAAATCTTAACTTGCAGACAATACTTACAATCATCATTTGCCTTGATTCCAAAGATTACACAACTTAATATTTCTGAAGAACATAACTCCATATAAACGACTACCGGATCATGGAAAAAAGTTAACTCTGCTTGCTGCTCAAGCTTTTCTTCTACTTATGATATATGGATCTGGTTATAAACAGGTTTTTGCAATTCTGAAAATAGCAGTGATTTGATTTGACTGCTAATCCCTTCTTGTTTGATATCTTCTTCATAAATGATATTAGTCTTTTGTTCATGAGATGTTGCAAACAAAAGAGAAGATCTTAAATCTTCAGACATATTAAACTCATCATATTTAGGGTCTTCTGCAAACATAGAATGATTGATTTCAACATGATGTTGTTCCTTGATGGGCAAAGAAAAAGACTGATCAAAATTAGATTCGTAGCTATCATATATGGGCTTGATTCTCAAGTCAACATGACTTGTTGTAGAAATATGTTCTTCTTCATCTTCATATCCTTGTGATTTGAATTTACCAGTATGATAAAATAACATACTGCAGCTTATAATTTCTGAGAGATAAGGAGTAATATGTTTTTGATCTTTTATTTCGTTGTTTTCCTCATCATCAAAAACTTTTATATCAAAATCTGAAACAAAGGGTTCAAAAGGAAGATAGTGCTCTTGATATTCCTTATGAAGATGGGATGATTTCTGCAAATTATGTTCTTCATGATCACTACAACTTCCTTCCTTTTGCAAATCTGAAAACTGAAGACTGTCTTCATTGATTTCTATTTGCTTTTGCCCTAAAAAAAATTGATCATCTCTGTGTTGAACAGTAGAACTAAATGAAATTTCAGACATAACCAAATCTCCAGAAACTTCAATATCTTCCTCATTATATTTTTCAAATATGGAAATATCAGGAAACAATTCTAATGACATAGATGAAAATTTTAGCATAGAATTGTCAGCAATAGGATTATGAAATAGATTTGGAAAAATATCATCCTATTTCTCACCATAACTGCAACTTTCCTTGATACACAAATCTGAAAGTTGTGAACTACCCTTACTGATTTTAATGGACATATGACCAACATAAAGTTGATTCTCATGATTTTTAACTAAAGAAATTAATTCTTCAGATTTATGAAAATCAAAAATATTGTTAATAGGAGAATCTTCATCTCTTTTATTATCCATTTTTAGTTCTTCTTGACGGGAAAGCACATCATGAAGATCATTGGGAAACTGATGCATAATATGAAGGAGGGATTCTTCTCTATTTTCATATTCAACCTTATTATTTAATTCATATTCTTCATAGCAATTACCAGATAAAAACTGATCTGAAAATAATATTTTGCAATGCTCGTTGAAAACTCTATGAAAGTCTTTCAAAGATGAAATACTGGAAGGAGGTAAAGAGAAATACCACTGAAGAGCATCACCATATAATGAATGCATAAACATCTTCATACGAACATCTTCATGCTGCGGATCTAGTAAATCCATGCACTCATGAAACTTTTTGAGGTGTTCTGCAGGATTATCTTTTTTCTTCTCTTTGAAGACAGGTAGAAAATCTCCCCATTCTGACATATGAGGTACTGGATGTGGGAAACCAAAAACTGAAGAGAAGTCTAGAGGTGCAAACCTCCGAGCCAAAAGAGCAGCAAATGCTTTTGACATCTAAATATTGTGGAGTCGCCACTAAATCTATCTTTCATGGAGTCTCCAGATAGATGATTACAACTGAATATATGTCTAGACTTTGTCTATCATCAAATCTAGATCTTGTCATCTCCCAAGGAAGTTGAGCTTCAATCTCCTCTCCCAGACAACGACGCCAATTTGTTATCACTCCAAGAAACTCTTTGAGGTTATAAGACAAAGATGCTTGGTAACTTAAAGTAAACTTGTTTTTTTTTTTTTTTTTTATGTATTGGATCAAATGGGATAACTCTCAACTACAGTATGACCTCTAGACAATCAAAATGAATAATCAAATGAACTGTGTGGATCAATGGGATAACTCAACTACAGTATGACCTCTAGACAATCAAAATGAATAATCAAATGAACCAATGCTCTTAAGGATCAATAATTAGATAATAGCTTTAAAATGGGTGAAGAAATCTATACTTATTAACCAAAACCATAGATGTGATGGGTCAAATAATATAGTGAAGAATACTATTAAGTAAAAACTATGAACTGACTATTGAGATGACAGTCATTTAGCAGTTAAAACAAGCTTGAAATAAAGTACAGAAGAAAGGATGGAAATCTGATATCAATAGAGAGAGAAAATTATGATTTGTATTATCATATGAAAAGTCTGTTACAAAATAGTATAGTTCCTGTATCCAAAATCGAACCCCCTTGCCTCTTACATCTATGAGCTTAAATAATATTTAAAAAAAAAATTCAATATCCTCAAAAGATGGATCTGATATCCTCTTTTCGTATCTCAAATTCGAAATTGTGAGGTGGCTAGAAAAGATAAACATTTATGGAAAAATGTTGCTCCAAGATTCACCTATATCCTCCCAATCACAATAGATCTTGGGAAACTGAGAGAGGTTATTGAAGAGAAGTCCGTTCTTATGAAAAAAATCCTTCATTTTCTAAAAATAGTATTCCAACTCATCAGAATCTGTCCTTAAAGACAGTGACTAAAACAGGAAAAACAGAGTATTTAATTTCTGGAAATATGGTGCTCACATATTGACCTATATTTCACAAATAAAAATAGATCTTGGAAAAATGAGAGAGGTTATTGAATATAAACCCTTTATTATGAAAAACCTCCTTTTGTTTCGAAAAATACTCTTCTAGATGATCATAATCTGTCTCCCAAGAAGGTGACTAAAACAGGAAAATCCAGATTTCCAAATCTAGTCATATTCCTACATTTTAGGATTTGATCTCTAGAATATTTCTATTGATAAAATGAAGTGCCACCTGCACTCATGGATGATATTTTATAATATATATGATTATTCATCATCATATGCTCCTTAATAAACTCAACCAAGTCGAATTTGACCTTTTGACCAAAATAATACATTTTGGAAAATTTATGAAAATGATGCCTTATCTTGTGGGGAAATTGTGACTGCCTTCCTGAGCTCTAAATGAAGATCTGAAAGTACGATTGGAAAGATTAGGATGTCTATTTTTCAATCAACTATTTGAGCATGTAAAACAGACTCTCCACGACTCAGAAAATTGATTTTTCCCAAGGCAGTTTATCAGCTGAAAAACCTGCACTTTCACTGTCTCACTACACTGTGAAAATAGTCATTTAGCCCGGTGAAAAGGGAGACTTTCACCGACTTACTACACTGTGAAAAAGTCATTTAGCCGGTGAAAGCTAAAATTTTCTTTTTGGTATATTTTGAGATGCCACATCATTTTTTCATTGGAAAATAAGATTTAAAGCCAATCTTATATACTTTAAAGCTTAAAGATTTATAAATAAATATTTTCCATATTATCATCTTATGATATGATATCAAAAAAAAATGCAAGCCATTTTTTATCACTAACATCTGGCTCCAACTGGGATGGAGACCTCCTTGTGAGGTTTCTAAGAACCTGATAGACCTTGTGCCTTTAGTATTGGGCATGGAGTCATTTAGCCTTTACAATTTATCATCTGAAAACCTATAGAAAACCTGTAACCTGCCTGTAACCTGCTTGTAACCTGCTTGTTTATTCATTAAATCAATGAACTAAAAATAATCAAGTTGCTCGTTTCCCTGAGAGATCTCAATGTTAAATACAAATTTCTTAATCTCTCTCTGAGAAGAAAGCATGGTGAACTGCTGATCTAGGATTTACAACTCATCACCTTCCTCTCCGTATCTACTGCAATCTTCCTATGTTTGGAAACTAGAAAATTGAGGGATGCACTTTCACTGGCTCACTTGTTTTCGAAAATTCCATTTAGTCGTTGAAACCTTGAACTTTCACTAGCTAACTTCAGCTTCAAAACAATTATTAGCCGTTGAAAAACTTTTCTTTGATTTTTGGAAATACCTTTGACAATCGATTTATTATAGGAATAAACAAGTTATCTCCTATACTTTGACATTTAAATTTATGAAAAAAAATGTATGGAACTCTATTTGTGACCATGCCATCACCAAAAAATGAAACAAACTGACTAGTTCATTTTTGGAGATAACATCTGGCTTTTTCACCTAATCCTCTGCTAAACTGAAAATTGTCTATAGTTTGTTGTAGCCTACCTGCTTATTTCAGAAATCAAAAACTGAACATGATTTAGTTGCTCGTATGAGGAGCTTATTCTTACACCTACTCCTACTTCTAACCAGTAAAACATATTCATTATGTGACATCATGCTTCCAATGAAGCCATGATAACATTGAACTATTTATAAAATCTCTTTGCATGCAAATAAATTTCAAAGAACACTTCATGTGGTGCAACAAAATCTCAACTTGCAGACAATACTTACAATCATCATTTTCCTTGATTCCAAAGATTACACAACTTAATATTTCTAAAGAACATAACTCCATATAAACGACTACCGGATCATAGAAAAAAGTTAACTCTGCTTGTTGCTCAAGCTTTTCTTCTCCTTATAATATATGGATCTGGTTATAAACAGGTTTTTGCAACTCTGAAAATAGCAGTGATTTGATTTTACTGCTAATCCCTTCCTGTTTGATATCTTCTTCATAAATGATATTAGTCTTTTGTTCATGAGATGCTGCAAACAGAAGAGAAGATCTTAAATCTCCAGATAGATTAAACTCATCATATTTAGGGCCTTCTGCAAACATAGAATGACTGATTTCAACATGATGTTGTTCCTTTATGGGCAAAGAAAAAGACTGATCAAAATTAGATTCGTATCTATCATATATGGGCTGGCTTCTCAAGTCAACATGACTTGTTGTAGAAATTTGTTCTTCTTCATCTTCATATCCTTGTGATTTGAATTTACCAGTAAGATAAAATAGCCTACTGCAGCTTATAATTTCTGAGAGATAAGGAGTAATATGTTTTTGATCTTTTATTTTTTTATTTTCCTCATCATCAACAACTTTTATATCAAAATCCGAAACAAAGGGTTCAAAAGGAAGATAGTGCTCTTGATATTCCTTATGAAGATAGGATGATTTCTTCAAATTATGTTCTTCATGATCACTACAACTTCCTTCCTTTTGCAAATCTGAAAACTGAAGACTGTCTTCATTGATTTCTATTTTCTTTTGACCTAAAAACAATTGATCATCTTTGTGTTGAACAATAGAACTAAATGAAATTTCAGACATAACCAAATCTCCAGAAACTTCAATATCTTCCTCCTTATTATATTTTTCAAATATGGAAATATCAGGAAACAATTCTAATGACATAGATGAAAATTTTGGCATAGAATTGTCAGCAATAGGATTCTGAAATAGATTTGGAAAAATATCATCCTATTTATCATCATAACTACAACTTTCCTTGATACACAAATCTGAAAGTTGTGAACTACCCTTACTGATTTTAATGGACATATGACCAGCAGAAAGTTGATTCTCATCATTTTTAACTAAACAAATTAATTCTTCAGATTTATGAAAATCAAAAATATTGTTAATAGGAGAATCTTCATCTCTTTTATTATCCATTTTTAGTTCATCTTGATGGGAAAGCACATCATGAATATCATTGGGAAATTGATGCATACTATGAAGGAGGGATTCTTCTCTATTTGCATCTTCAACCTTATTATTTAATTCATATTCTTCACAGCAATTACCAGATAAAAAATGATCTGAAAATAATCTTTTGCAATGCTCATTGAAAACTCTATGAAAGTCTTTCAAAGATGAAATACTGGAAGGAGGTAAAAATAAATACCATTGACGGGCATCACCATATAATGAATGCATAAACATATTCATACGAACATCTTCATGCTGTAGATCTAGTAGATCCATGCACTCATGAAACCTTTTGAGGTGTTTTGTAGGATTATCTTCTTTCTCCTCTTTGAAGATAGGTAGAAAATCTCCCCATTCTGACATATGAGGTACTGGATGTGGGAAACTAGAAACCGAAGAGAAGTCCAGAGGTGCAAACCTCCGAGCCAAAAGAGCAACAAATGCTTTTGACATCTGAATACTGTGGAGCCGCCACTGAATCCGTATTTCATGGAGTTTCTAGATAGATGATTACAACCGAATATATGTCCAGACTTTGTCTATCATAAAAGCCGGATCTTTTCATCTCCCAAGGAAGTTGAGCTTCAATCTCCTCTCCCCGACAATGACACCAATTTGTTATCACTCCAAGAAACTCTTTGAGGTTGTAAGACAAACATGCTTGGTAACTTAAAGTAAACTTGTTTTTGTGTTTTTTGTATGTGTGGATCAATGGGATAACTCAACTATAGTATGACCTCCAGACAATCAAAATGAATAATCAAATGAACCAATGCTCTCAAGGATCAATAATCAGATAATAGCTTTAAAATGGGTGAAGAAATCTATACTTATTAACCAGAACCACAAATGTGATGGGTCAAATAATATAGTGAAGAATACTATTAAGTCAAACCTATGAACTGACTAATGAGATGACAATCATTTAGCAGTTAAAACAAGCTTGAAATAAAGTACAGAAGAAAGGATGGAAATCTGATATCAATAGAGAGAGAAAATTGTGATTTGTATTATCATATGAAAAGTCTGTTACAAAATAGTATAGTTCCTGTATCCAAAATAGAACCCCATTTCCTCTTACATATATGAGCTTAAATAAGCTTTACAAATTATTTTCAAGATCCTCAAAATATGGATCTGATATCCTCGTTTCTTATCTCAAATTCGAAATTGTGAGGTGGCTAGAAAAGATAGAAATTTCTGGAAAAATGCTTCTCCAAGATTCACCTATATCCTCCAAATCACAATAGATCTTGGGAACCTGAGAGAGTTTATTGAAGAGAATTATGTGCTTATGAAAAAACTCCTTCAGTTTCTAAAAATAGTATTCCAAATCATCATAATCTGTCCTTAAAGACAATGACTAAAATAGGAAAAACAAAGTATTTAATTTATGGAAATATGGTGCTCAAAGATTGACCTATATTTCACAAATCACAATAGATCTTGGAAAAATGAGAGAGGTTATTGAAGAGCCATCTGTTATTATGAAAAAAATCCTTTGGTTTCAAAAAATACTCTTCTATATGATTAGAATCTGTCTCCCAAGAAGGTGACTAAAACAAGAAAATCCAGATTTCCAAATCTAGTCATATTCCTACATTTTAGGATTTGATCTCTAGAATATTTATATTGATAAAATGAAGTGCCACCTACACTCATGGATGATATTTGATAATATATATGATTAGTCATCATCATCTTCTCCTTAATAAACTCAACCAAATTGAATTTGACCTTTTGACCAAAATAATACATTTTGGAAAATTTCTGAAAATGATGCCTCATCTTGTGGGGAACTTTTGACTACCTTCCCAAGCTCTAAATGAAGATATGAAAGTACCATTGGAAAGTGTAGGATGTCTAGTTTTCAATAAAATATTCGATTGTGTAAAAAAAACTCTCCATGGCTGAGAAAATTGATTTTTCCCAAGGCAGTTTATCAACTGAAAAACCTGCACTTTCACCGGCTCACTACACTGTGAAAATAGTCATTTAGCCGGTGAAAAGGGAGACTTTCATCGGCTTACTACACAGTGAAAAATTCATTTAGCCATTGAAAGCTAAAATTTTCTTTTTGGTATATTTTGAGATGTTGTATCATTTTTTCATTGGAAAATAATATTTAAAGCCAATCTTATATACTTTAAAACTTAAAGATTTATAAATAAATCTTTATCTTATTATCATCTTATGATATGATATCAAAAAAAAATGCAAGGCATTTTTTATCGTTAACACCAACCATTGCTCCGATTAGTGAACTTATCTTCCTCCTTCCACCATGAGGCCATCAACTGGATGGTGTCATGGAATTCATAGAACTTCACTATGAAGTCCGTGTTTAGCCATTCCTCTGGGTCTCTGAGCTTGTAGTATTTATGTAATTCTGTTGGGAGGAAAGCTACAACACACCCACCATTCTCATCATTGACCAAGCACTTATGCCTGTCTGTATGGTCGATTAGCTATTTCAGAACCTCTATGCAAGGGAAAACCGAGGTTTTGTTGGCCACCATGTGTAGATACGACCCGGGTTTTTTTGTTGTTCAATCGACACACGAGGTAGCAAAAAATGTGGGATCAAGCATTAACTGGTCTATTAAATGTCCAAATATGATTGTATCTTATGCCACAAACATCCCATCATTTCACTAGTCCAGTTGGTGGGTCTAGGGTCAGGATTGTGCTTCAAACACTTTTCATTGATATCTTCTTTGCAAAAAACTTTGACACCGATCGATCTTGCCATACATATATGACATGGAAAATATGACTAGGACCCAGGGAAACTTAACATGACTTGGGGAGAAACTAGGTCGTACAACCCCCTTACGTGGTAAAGACATGTGGAATTCGAGACCAGTGGCTTCATTTGCTTGTGTTAATCAAAATCGAGACTTTTTTTAAGCTATATGTTCTAAAACCCAATCCCATAGTGTCGATGCCGAAAAGTATCAAGGATCGACGATCAACGATAAACCTACCCAAGTTCTCTTAGATCGACTCTCTCAAAAAGTCCCAATGCCGAAAACGCATTGGGGATCAACGATCGGCGATATGCTTGTTGCAGAAAAAAATGATGGTTTTAACCTTTCTAGATTTCCCCAACCCCGATGAAATGCATCGGTCATCGACAATCGGTGATTTCTTCATGACTTTGTCAATGTCTATCCTTCCCGTATTTTTCCAATGTCGAAGGGGATCGACTATCTCTTGAAACTTCATGCGAATAACTTACACAAACCAAATCCACCTTCTGTCAATGCCGATGGGGATCGATGCTCAATAACTTTTGTAACTATGTGGTTCCTTTTCTTGCTTGAATTTTCTTCCGACATCGAACCTGAGCTTGTTAGGTGCAGTGTTAGCTGTCGATTCTCAATTCGAGTGTCAAGTTCTTTTTAGACATGAGGTTTCACAAGTTCAAAAAAACCTAAATTGATGATAAGAGTCATGAAAAAAAAAACAAAGATAAACCATTTCCCAAAGTGAAATCGATTCAGACAATGAAGAAAACAAGTAGTACCCAAAATGTTATAAAATTTCATAAGGCTTTTAGGGTGTGTTGAGTGCTCAATAAATGATGACTTACTAGGCGAAAGCATAATCTCTGTTACTTCCTTGGGTGTAGTTGATGTTGAAGTTGGTTAAGAACTTAATTGGTTTTGTTTTTATCGAAGTCTCTTCTATCCTTGCATTTGAAATTCCTCGGTTTGTGAATTTTGGCCTGTCTATGGGGTTTCAACCTTTATTCCACCTTTGTTCCCTTTAACCATGACCCACACCCTATTTTCACAAGATTCAAGTAAAGCATTCACTGGCACCAAGCCTTTTAGTTATCCTCATTCACTTGTTGTGGTGTTGCTCCGCTGCCAGAGAGAGTTCATAGCCCCTACGGAGTCACCCCGACGTCATAGACCTTGCTCCGCTGCCAGCGAGCGTCCATAGCCCCGGTGGAGTTATTTTCATACCCACTCCTAATTTGTACTCAATTGATATAATTGATTTATTTTCGACAGAGATTCCTTGAGCGAGTGGGAGAGGAGGACGTTTGTTATCTGCAATATGAGATGGTTAAGGTGAAATTTTTCTAGCTCTGTCTTGAGGTACATGTAGTCCTTTCCAGCTTACCATATTTCCCTTTATATTTTACCAGACCACTAGGTGGACACTTCATCGCTTGCCAAGGTTGTTTATTTGTGAAGGTTAGATACAAAACTCCTTTAAGACAACAACAATTCACCCAACATTTCTTGTGTTGTATGTAAGCATGAGTTAGGAATAGAGTTTTCTATACCATATGAATTAAGGTCAACCAATGCCTTGTGGAACACAACTTCAAAGCGTGAAAAATACTACAAAAAAGAAAACAAAAATAAAGGACTCCACAATCATCCTACCTAAAAAATTAAAATAACATGAAAACACAAACAATTTTTTGTTTTAACAGAAATATTGTCTTAGGGATTGGCCATTAATTGAGAGGGCGTCAGGTTCCCCCCTTACATTTTTTAACTAATACGTGCCCGCCCCAAGTTTCTCGTCTACCTGATAAGGTTTGATCCATAGGTTCTGAAACTTTGAATGTTTTCCCTTCGACTCATTCAGTCTGTCCCATTTCAAGACTAAGTCTCCTACTTCAAAATTCTCCTCTTTGGCCTTATGTTTGTCAAACCACCTTTTAACTATATGCTGATGAGGGATGAAATTTGATTTTTCTTTCTCCCTTTCTTCTTCCATCATGAGGAGGGTATCAATTCTTTGTTGAATAACCGATGAGGGTTTTCCTATAGAACCTTGAGCAAGATGAAGAGATGGAAGATATAGCCCATTCGGGAGAATGGCTTCTTGTCAGTATACCAGAAAGTATGGGGAATTCCATATAGCTTCCTTGGGTGTTACTTTATCGTCCCATAAGGCATTATGAAGTGAACTATGCCAATTACTTTGATTGTATGCAAATGTTTTCTTCAATATCCTCACTAGGTTCTTATTGGTTGATTATGCCACTCCATTCCCCTATGGATAGTAGTTTGCAGAGTATCTGATTATTATTCCTTTGTCCAGGGAAAAATATGTTAATAGGGTGGAAGAAAAGTAAGCGACATTATCAAAAACAAGAATGAAAGGCATACTGAACCTTGTGATCAATTGTTTTTCTATGAATTGGATTATCACCTTTTCATTTACATGCATCAGAGGGATGGCCTCTACCCATTTTGTGAAATAGTCCATAGCAGTCAGTATGTATCTATGTTGTTTTGAAGAAATCAATGTAATTTATCCTATGACATCTAACCCCCATTGCTCGACTGGTCTGGAGATGGCCACAGGTTGGACTAGGACAACTGCTCTCTTTTCCCTCCCTGCACTCATTTGACAAGTTTTACAGTTTCTAGCATGTGTGTGGGTGTCTCTAAACAAATTAGGACAATAATAGTCGGCTCTCAATATATTGTGAGTAGTTGTATTCCCTACAAAGTTTCCACCTACAGGACCATCATGGATCTCCTTCAAAACCTTATCTGTGTCTTCACGTTTGAGACATCTTAAAACTACCCCATCATAATTTACATGGAAGAACACCGAATTTATGAGGTGATATTGTGTCGATTTTAGTCTGAGAGCTCTCCTTTCCTTAGGGTTTAGGTTTTCTGGGAAAGTACCATGATGCAAGAGATAATTTAGTTTCCCATACCAAGACTCTTTCCCTGGGGGAACATATAAAGCTTCACTACACCATAATGAAAATTCATTCTCCCACCCAGGATCTTCATTTACTTGGTCCTGGGATTTAGCGGCTAGTTTACACAATCCTTTTCCTTTAACTAGTTTGGGAGGTTTTATATCTAGTCAAATTCTTGGACAATTGGCATCCAGTTTCCTCTTCTTTCCCCCATCTCTTGTTGAGTGAATAGGGATCGGACTACAGGATGAGGCACAATGACTTTGGTGTGGTTTTTTAGGATGTAAGATCTGAAATGTTTTACTGCCTTGTACACTGCATAAGCTTGTTTGTCTATAGCAGGGTAATTTAGTTCATCCCCTTGGATATTAGTGCTCATAAATGAGACCAATGCCTCATTATTTTCATCATCCTTATGAGTCAATACTGCAACTAACAATTGGTCATAGGTAAAAGTATAGAGGAAAAAATATTTACTAAAGTCGGGACTTCACAACAGTGGAGCTTGAGATATTGTAGCCTTAATATTGCTAAAAGCACTTTTTCATTCATCATCCCACTTAAATTCAACATCTTTGTGAATCAGTTTTTGTAAGGGTTTGATAGTTTCAACGAAATCAAGGGTGAAATTCCTCACACAATTGATTTTTCCAAAGAAGGATTGCATAGACTTTTTGTTGTGGGGTAAGGGAAGATGAGCTATTTCCCTAATTCGTTCTAGGTCTATGTGAATTCCTACTTGAGATATAATATGACCTAGTAGTTTCCCTTCCTTGACACCAAAGATAGTTTTCTTAGGGTTTAAAGATATACTGTATTTCCTACACATTTTGAAAAATTTGGGTTAGGTGTTGGATATGATCTTCTCTATTCTTTGAATACATAGTCACGTCATCCACATAAAATTCTACACATTTGTTGATTAGTCCCCGAAAAGCTACGTCCATGGCCCTTTGGAAGGTTTCCCCTGCATTGATTAACACAATGGACATGTGTTTATAAGCAAAGGTTCCCCACTTGGTTCGGAAGGTAGTTTTCAATCGGTCTTCCTCTAAAACTAGAACTTGGTTGTAACCTGAAAAACCGTCCAACAAGGAGAAAATCTCAGAACCAGACACGGTATGCAATATTTACTCCATTAGTGGGACTGGGTAGTTGTCCTTTTCGGATGCTCTTTTGAGGTTTCTGAAATCCACACACAGGCGTATCTCCCCAGACTTTTTCCTGATAGGAACCAAATTTTCTACCCATGTAGAGTGTCTAACATGAAAGATAATCTTAGCATCTAGTAATTTCTTTAACTCCTGACACATGAGGGGTTCCTGAGATGGGTGGTACTTCCAGAGCTTCTGTTGGAAGGGTTTTACTCCAGGTTTTAACGAAATTGTGTGTTGAATTATGCGAGTGTCATAAGTCTTCATATCTCGGTAGGACCATGCAAAAACATCTTGGTATTCTTTGAAAAGTTTGAGATAGGCTTTCCTTTCTTCTTTAGATATTGTCTTGCCAAGATTTCTATTCTTAGGGTTTTCTGGGGTTCCTAGATTTATAATCTCGTACATAGGACATGAACTCCCTGTCTTTGTGTTTGTTGACCCTTTAAACCTTTACCTTAAGTCAAAAAGGTTCTCCAAATTAGATACACGTTTCAGTATCGTGTGAAACCTTGGTTTATCAGTCAACTGATCTGTTTCACCTCTTTGTACATGGGGATCAGTTTCCACTAGTTTCTCTTGGAATATTTCATCGTCAATAGCCAAGTCTTTAAAAAAAATTTGATTGGTTAAGAAGTTTATGACCTGTTCATCTCCTTCAAAGACCTTCCAATTGGAAATATTGTTGGGCACTGATGGTTTGTAGAGTAGCTCCACACTGAATCGGGAAGCTTCATAGTCTTCTAAAGGGGATAGCCTCAAGGCAACAGTAGTCAGGGAATAAACAAGAGTGTTCTTTATTATGGGGATCATTGTAATGTTGAAAGATTCAAAATGTTCTATTAGCCTGTGAACTTCTTATTGATAATTTCTCAGGTGGGGATAGTTGCAATGTATAGTGTTCCTTACTTGCCTAACGATAATTTAAGAGACTCCGAAAACCTTTAGTTCTTTAATGTTTAAGTCTATGGTTTTATTTATCCCTTACACTAAAGATTCATACTCAACAATGTTATTAGTGCATTCAAATTCTAGTATGTAGGACATGAAATTTTGTTCCCCCTTTGGATCTATGAGGATACACCCTGCTCCTAACCCTTCTTGCAATTTAGACCCATCAAAGTATAAGGTCCATACTTGCGAGCGAGAATCATCAACTTATCCATGCTTACTAACTTCTTCCTCTCCCCTTATTTTGTTTGGGGTTTCCAAAAGAGGTTCTTGACAAAAGAGGGTTTCTTCTGTCGTTGTTGATACATTTTATTGAAAACTCATTTTGGAGTTTTGAGTAAGAGGAACATCAGACGAGAGAGGGGAGAAATTAACGAAATCGGAATTGCAGCAGTAGTTTCCTAGCATGAGGAAATCTGTCAAAGAGGGTTCATTGAGGGATTCTAAATCAGTGACAGTATGTTTGAGATACCTTTCCCTATCGATCCTAATCATGTTTGTGTGTCCATTTAATGGCAACCAAAGGTGAGCCCAGTTTGTGCTAAAGTATCCATTCAACTTCTCGGACCAATCTTGACTAAGTAGCATTCCATAAGCTTCTGGTATATCTACTACAATGATGTCAATTAGTTGAACAAATTTCGGGTGTGTCTCCATTCTAATCATGACATCCTTGAGTTCTGCCATAACTTTCACCTAGGTTTTGTCCAGTTGTATTACATGTTTATCACTTTTGAGAGGGACTGCGTTTAATTTCTTGCAGATAGATAATGGAATAACGTTAGAGGATGCCCCTAAGTCAACTAAACAATTATGGAGGTTTATGTTGAAGACTTCAAATGTCAAAAGGAATGGTGGGACAAAAGGATTTCCTTTTTTATCTTAAGAGCAAGCGTTTACAACTGATTTATTTCTTAGATCTGTGGGGGCTGGAATTTACCCTTGGTCAGTGTTTGTTATAGGATTATATAATGTCTTTAAGGCTTGTAACAAAAATTCACTTTGCTCGAGAATTCTACACATGTCCATGACTGATACATTTTCCTTTAATCTTTTTCAATCTTATACTATGTTGTAGTCTAGCTTGGGCGATTCTTGTGTATGGATGTTTATAGGATTTATTTGGGAGACAAAAGGTGCTTTTGGGTGATCGAATATTTGTTTTCCTCTCGAAGTTTTGGCAATGGTAAGGTTGTTTGAGACTGGATGACCCCTACTTTGCGTTTTCACAACCAAGACCTCAGGGGGTGGTTATCGAACCTCAAATAGATCATCAGAAGTCATTGGCAAGTTAGGGTCCCACAACAACATGGATGTTTCTTCAGGCGGGTCAACTTCTTCCCGATCAAAAATATTTATCGTTGAGTCGCTTGATTTCTCGATAAGGGAAACCTTGTATAGGAACCGATTGGACATCAAATTCATGGCATGAACCCAATGTGGACATTCTCTTTTAGAATGTTTCTCTTGATGATAAGTACAGAAAGATTTGGATGCTACATTGCCCAGGTCGATGTTTAAGTTGGATAGGGGAGGTTCAATTTCTTTGAATGGTGGGTTTCTTTTAAAAAAGGGTTTATAGGGATTTTGGCCTTGGTTTCATTCCCTTGCACTTATTTTCATGTCTATGATGTCATTTCACAACTTCTTTATCATCTGTTGTAGGTCCTCTATGTCTCCACTTCCCTTTTTGGGCCCTTGTTCTATTTGTTTCCCTGGGGGTCTGGTTAACAAGAGTCCCCTCCTGGGTGGAGGTTGAGCTTCCTTCTTAACTAATTAGACCTGGCCCTCTTTACATCCCTTCATTTGGAATTCAATTGTTTTGTCTTCCTTGAAATTCTCAGCTAGGGTTGTTTTGGTAGCCATTTTTACAAACATGGAAATAGAAGCAAGGAGAGCGTTAGGGTATACTTCGATTTGAAACTCCTGAGTGGGTTTAGCTTCGGGATGGAATTTGTTCAGGATAGTGGTGAATTGTTGATTGAAGTCTTTAACCTTTTCTTTTGAACTCATTGTGGTGGCGAACAGTTCATCCATTAAATCCTCTGTAGTGGTTTCTTCTGCAAATTTGTCTAAAACATCTTTTTGAAACTTCTTCCAACTAGTTATGGACCCTACAGACAAGTTAAAATACCATGTGGAGGCTGAATTCTCGAAGGTATAGGGGGAAAATCCTACATACTACGTCTTCATGTTGGACATTCATTAGTCTAATAGATAGTATGAACTTTTTGATATGGTCTTCAGGCAATGCTGAGGTTTCAGGGTCAAATTTAGGGAGTAACTTTTTTGGATGCCGGGAAAGATTATGTACTCGTCCGGGGATTTCCATAGCATCTTTGGCTAACCAAGTTTGATTATTCTGAGGTGGGTTTCCCCTTTCTTCATTATGATCATTGTTATCCTCCATGTAGTTCGACTCCGAAGCTAAGCGATCCGAGTTAAATCCTTCCTTGTCAGATTCAAAATCATTGGGCTCAGAGAAGTTACCAACTAGTGTTTCGAGGATTAGATTGAGGGGATGTTCGATATCGGCGAGGGAGAAATCTATTAGGTATTCTACTGTGTGGACAAAAACCTGGTTGGGGGTGTCGACCACTGGTCTTGTTACTTGTTTTCTATGAGGAAGTAACATAGCTAAGGGTATTTCTCCAATTTGTCGGGCGTAAGCTCTTGTGATTCTTCCGAACTGGTTCAAATCCTTGTGGGGAAGAGCATAAGGTATTTCAGGGAATACATTTTCTTACTCTTGTTGGGGTGAGTTACTCGTTTCAGGAGTACTCGGTGTATGTGGGTTGTCTTGAGAATGACTAGCCATGTATGTGGGTTGTTTTGAATCTATAGGCTATGTGAAATATTGTATCAGAAATATTGTTAGCCATTCATTCATTCAGGCCCTCCTTCTAGTGCTAGTTCTGTTGAGGGGTCCTAAATCCCTTTAACTCAATAGTAGGAACCAAATCCACCATCGAGGCCCAATTAGACTTTGCAACGTTTGATAGTGGAATGGTTCTCCAAATCTTTCGATCCGGCCAAATATTTGATGGGATTTATGTAATGATTGGCATGATATCTTCTTGTGAAAGTTCCTCCTTCAATTTAAATGTTCTCTTTTTTTGTATTTTCATTTATTAGATGGGTCTAATAAAAGGATGTGTGCTGGTATAAACCAGCTGGTAAAAGGAGGGAATCTTAACTATTGAATAAGGCTAAGCTTGGGATAACCCTTGTGCTCAAGCATGCAGACAAATATTTTCACACTTGTGACAAGCCTAGTACTAATACATCAACTTGTTGGTATTTCAATTATTGACTGGGATACAATTATCGAAATAAAACATACATGCAATACAAATGATGGAAAAAAAAAAAATTACTTAGCTCTAATCAGTAATCACACATTAACACAATGATTTGATTTCCATCATTAGAGACAATAACTACAAAAATATTGAATCAATTAAATTATCAATAGATTCAAAAAATCTTACTCATTACAACATCCATTCTTGAGATAAAGTCGGAAGTAATTCCTCCTCAGATCCAATCACACACGCCTTTGATGAAAAACATAAGTTTGTGTCCAGTCCTAAACATGACTTCTCAATTGAGGTAGTTCGGAAACAGTTCTTTACAATTCCAAAAATGAGGGTCTTTGTCAAAACCATCGAGCCTTTTCTAAAAGGTCGATCCTCTTATTTATAAAAATTCATTAACTAAAAATAAATATCAAAAGTGTAAGCTAAGTAAAACAAAACATCCTCACATAACACTTCCATCTCTTTGTCTTCTAAGAGTCATGAAATGGTTTCACTGAAGTGGATGACTCTTCTCATACTCTTACCATTTGACGAAGAGTTCCTTGCATATGTTGGCTATAGGAATCTGTATTGGTCCATCAGGAATGAGAGGATTTCTTTTACTTCTTTTTCTTGTGCTCGATACTTAACTAATTTGACACTTAACTTCTACAATTTTGTTCGAGCCTTGATTGGGTGCTCCATGAACTGTTGTACTTGACTTGTCACCATGCTCACCACCTTTGCTATCTCTGTAGTCCATGTCGAGTCTTGTTATGCATGTTGTTTGACTATGCCATGCAAGTCGAAAAAGTCCTCGGGTGAGATGAATTATGGGAGACTGATGTCTTTCATCTCCCAATTAATCTTGACCCAACTCCTTTCTCAATTAGACCATTTTTATTGAATCTCCCGATGAGGTTCTTGGGCCATTTTCACCCAGTATTCGACCGCCTTCCTTATCCGATCTATGATGTTGTCCCTTATCACTCGAATGTCGTGCTCTTCGATGTCTCGACCCTTTTTAACTGCGTTGATGTAATCAATTCTCTCCACTTCTTGGTGGGCATTCTCATACCATATTTACACATCTTTGTAGTTCGCTAGTGCCATAAGGTTATCTTCTTGGAAGTCGACTATCCCTGCAGTGAAAAGGTATCATTCATTCATGAATTTGTCATAGGCGTCTTGGAACTCACTTCTCAAAAACATTGTAGCTTGTGTGGAGTCCTGGTAGTATTTCTCCAAATGGCATAGATTCTCCAACTCCTTTAGTGCAGTGACCAACTCCTCTTCATCTTTTCTTTCTCTATCCAGGGTGGCATCTGTGATATCCATCCCTACGTCGATAAGCTCCGACGTCTTGGCATGCTCTTTGATGATCAATTTTTCCTCTATGGTGATGAGGATCGAGTTGTCCAATGTAATCCTCCTCCTCTTAGTGGTTCTCTTCATGATGGCTTTCCTCTTTTGGTCATAGGAAATTTCTTGTATATCGACGACCTCATCAACAAGTTCGGGGATTTGTTGTTCTCCCCAAGTTAGAGTATTTCCCAGGCTCACGACTGTGTATATCTGTTCTAGGTTGGGTTCCTGAACCTTTTCTATTTGTCCCGATGGATCGAATTCTGGTTGTTTCTCATCGACTGGTAAGGTATCAACCAAAAATGAGGAACCAGGGGCAGGTTCAATACTTACTTGATAATCGACTGTTGAAATGTCGATTTCCTGTTGTGGAATTTTTTCTTCCTGTTTTCCCAATCCTAGCTCATCCCTCGAGCTATCCATTGGGGTTCCCAGTATGTCAAGTGGCTCAGCGTCTAAGGAAATTTCTACCTCATTCTCACTCTGTGAACAAATCTCAACTGGAGCATCAAGACCTGGGGTAGATGCTCTCTCAGTTTCTTTCTCCTCTGTAATCTGCACTAGAGTCACCAGGGACACCTGTGAACTCTCCTCATCATCATAGATGGTTATCAAATCAAACAAGGGATTTCGTACACTTGTTCTCCCTAATTTCCTCGCTATCTCAGGTTGGGTTGAAATTTCCCCTGGTGATCTGATTTGTGGTGGTGGAACTTCAGGGTTTTCTGACTCAGTGATTTCTTCAAGTTTCATTCTCTCTAGGCCACTTTGTTCTCCTTAGCTTTCAATTGGGTCATCAATGGAAATCCTCATCATTTCTATCAGATCAAGGTCATTTTTCAATTGATCAATGATTCTCTGTGCCCCTTCTAGCGAGAGTAATTCCCTTCTCTATGCATATGTCATCTTTGTCGCTCTAATTTCTTCCCTGGCTCTGAGGGCCTCTTGAGATGACTAATCTATTGTTTCCACCTATTCATCCATGCTCATGGCCTTGAACTTGGTCATATTTGGGTTGGCCATTCTCTGTACCACCTCGTCCCAGTCTTGGGCGCACTCTGTGAAACTTTTGTCCTCAAAATTATCATGAGCATACGATCAACATGATGATACCTGTGAAGCATGTTGGAGGACCAGGCCTTTAGGGTTGTTCTTGCGGAATCATCCTATCAGGAATCTAATTTCAAGTTGGCTTAACCCTTCTTGTTTGTATTGAGCAGTATCCTTTACCAGATAAAACCCCACATGGAAACTGTAGGGTATGAAATCTCGCTTCTTGTCCTTGACTAATGTGGCGTTATAGCCCTACATGATAGTTTGATAGTAGATTTCTCCCACAATGAGTCAGTCTGGGACATGAGTGGGTAGGATATGTGGCACTCCGGTGGCCTAAAACACCCTAATGTAGGTTGAGCATTCATCTAAATACCAATGACCTACATTTTCTACCATCTTCTTTGCTAGTGCAGATAATCTTGGGAATTCCTTCTTAAAAATAATAAAATGAATGTCGGCGATGAATTCATCGCAGATGAGTGTGTAAGATTTTTTGTACCTGTTCTCCCATAGTATGTTGAAGTAGACGTGGATCGGGAGCTCCGCAACATGCCAAATTAAATTCATGTCGGCAAAGACATTCCTTGCACAGATGACATTGAGCAGGTACGAGGCCATGTTGAAAGTGGGTGCTTCCCCTTCTTTCAGCATCTGAGCCTTTTGTACAAAGATTCTCAATTGTTTATAAATCATTTCTCCCTAGTTGAACTTGCTCCCAAAGATCGCTACTGTGTACACTAAAGACATCCATGCTTAAGAAAACTTGGAGCAGTCCTTTTCTCCATATAGTCAGTAGATGAGAGGCATCAAATAGATGTATGGCTCCCTCAGTTTAATTGTCCCATACCATACATTTCTCCAGTTAGTGAAATTCTTGTCCCCCTTCCACCATGAGGCCATCAACCCGTTGGTTTCATGGAATTCATAGAACTTCACCATGAAGTTTGTGTTTAGCTATTCCTATGGATATCTGAGCTTGTATCATTTCTGGACTTCTCTTGGGAGGAAACATTCGACACACCCACCATTCTCATCATTGATCAAGCACTTCTTCCCATCCGTATGGTTGATTATCCATTTCATAACCTCTATGCAAGGGAAAAATGGGGTTTTGTTGGCCACCATGTGTAGATATGACCGTCGGATGTTCAGGAACACCTGGTCATCGAGCGCCCTTATGTCTGGGTCGTTGTGTGGGATATATTTCGATGATTCTTCCCAACTAATTCTGTTGAAGAGGTCCCCCCACTGTGGGAGCATTACTTTGGATCTGGTGCTTTCTTTTGTATCATTGAAGGCTAGAGGTTGGACAAAATATTTCTTTGTTGATGTTTTAATGATAATCTCTACCCTAGGAGCTTACTCCAACTGTCTCGCGGTCCCCAGAGAAGAACATTTGCTTGTTTTAGCTTCTTTTAGATTGGGTGCCCTCGAAGAGCGTCTGGTGGTTAGATTTATCAGTGGCATCTTACCTGCAACTATAATGTAGTTTAGAGACTGTGCAAGAAAATCAGATGCATATATATAAATTACGACCAAGGGATTGAAAAACTTGAACACATACCTCTGCAGCTTGTTTAACCTGGTTTTGATAATATGAGGGTTAGTAAAGTCTCGAGACGCTCGCTTTGCTCCTTCGGATGCTCTGGAATTCAAACTTGTGTGCATAATGAATTTGTTCAGAACCATTCTAGAGATTTAAACAGGGATGAACTTACCTTGTCGCATCAACCATTCAGTTCGGGTTATAAGTGTAATTTCATTAAATTTGCTGCCTGATCTTCAAAGATGTTTAAAATTAAATTTATCGTGGGTTGACGAAGCAGGCACGGGTGGTATTGTGGCCTATCGATGATTTCAAATTGTTGTTGTTCAATCGATGCACGAGGTAGCCAAAAATGATAGATCAAGCATTAACTGGTATATTAAATGTCCAAATCCGATCGTATCTTATGCCGCAAAAATTCACATCATTTCTCTAGTCCAATTGGTGGGTCGGGGGTCGGGATTGTGCTTCAAATACTTTTTGTTGGTATCTTCTTTGCAAAAAACTTTGACGCCGATGGATCTTGCCATACATAAATGACGTGGAAAAGATGACTTGGACCCAGGGAAATTTAATATGACTCAGGGAAAAACTAGGTCGTACAACCCCCTTATGTGGTAAATACATGTGGCATTCGATACCGGTGACTTCATTTTCTCAAGTTAATTAGACTCGAGAACTTATTTAAGATATACCTTCTAAAACCCAATCCCATCTTGTCGATGATGAAAAGTATAAAGGATCGATGATCGACGATAAACCTACCCAAGTTCTCTTGGATTGACTCTCTTGAAAAAGTACCAATGCCAAAAACGCATCGGGGATCGACGATCGATGATATGCTTGTCGCAAATAAAAATGATGGTTTTGACCTTTCTATATTTCCCCGACCCCGATGAAATGCATCGGTAATCGACAATCAATTATTTCTTCAAAACTTTGTCAATGTCTATCCTTCCCATTTTTTTTCGATGCCGAAGGGATCGGATATCTCTTGAAACTTCGTGCGAATAACTTACGCAAATCAACTCTGCCTTTTGTTGATGCCGATGGGGATCAATGCTTGATGACTTTTGTAACTTTGTGGTTCCTTTACTTGCTTGAATTTTCTTCCGACACTGAACCTGAGCGTGTTAGGTGCAGTGTTAGTTGTCGATACTCAATTTAGGTGTCAAGTTATTTTTAGACATGAGGTTTCACAAGTTCAAACAACCTGACTTGATGATAAGATTCATGAAAACAAAACAAGGATAAACCATTTACGAAAGTAAAATTGATTCAGACAGTGAATAAAACAAGTGGTACCCAAAAAGTGATAAAATTTCATAAGGCTTTTAAGGTGTGTTGAGTGCTCAACACTATGATAGCCATCATATCTAGGCATGCAAGATATCATCCATATATCTCATAGATATGTGACCTTGAGAATTAATGTGGTAATTCGTCTCTTATTCATGAGATCACCCAAATTAAACCACCTTTTAATCCTCAGACATCAGACTTCAAAGGTTTCATGGTTACCTTGCATTACAAAAGTTTTGATGTCTGTTAGTTGGTGGTTGTGTGTTGTGGGATAAGAGGGTCACATGTCACACGGTAGTGATGCCATGTGTCATGTCGATTTGGCATACTTGAACAAGAGGTCTAGACAGAAAATCATTGCCACATGTCACTTGGTAAGAGCACCACGTGTCATGCCAAGTCACACGGTTTCATGACATATCATATCGTGGTCATGCCATGTAGATAAAATGTGTCAGGTGTAGGCCACTTTTGATACAAAGGCCTTGGTTTTGTGTTTAAGTCTCGACCGTTGCATTTGGACATCAGGAGATCTGAGCCATCGATTTAATAAGGGAGCTCTATTACCTTGGATTCCCGAGGTCCCAATGGGTGCAATAAATACTATGCATTGGATATGGGAGTGGACTCATATCCACCATTGATCTCAATGGATAAAATTGAATCAGACCTTGGACTGCAGGGAGTTTTAGGTTACAGGAGATAGGGAAAGTGTCGCGGTTTGAAAGTTGCTTTGATGAGAACTGTTGATCTTTGGATGGATGTTATGAATCTCCATCGTTTGATCCTTAGAGATGATTCCACACCATATTTGAGGAAGGAACTGTAACAACCATCTGATCAAATCATGGGGGATCTTAGTCGTAGATCTCGTAGAATTGTAACCCCAAGAATAAATGTGGTTAACCATTCCTTAATCATGGGATTACCTTAATTAATTATGGGATTAACTTAATTAAGTATATTGTAATCCTCAGATGATAGCCATCATTTATTTTTAGTTTATAGGAGGTCGATAAGGGGCCAAGGTTCGACACTTGTGATTACATAGTGGTGCCATGTGTCACCTCGATTTGGCATAATTGGGTAGAGATTCATAGAAAAAAATTGATGCCACGTGTCGAGTGGCATGAGTGACATGTGTCATGCCAGGTGGCGGACAACGACAGGTCCACGTGTCAAGTATATGTTTTTCCATGTGTCATGCTAGGTGATAGACAGTGGTAGCATATCACACCAGGTGGTAGGCGATTCTAAGTTGTTGGTTGTGGAGCCTGATTATCTTCCTGATTCAGAGGTCTTTGTTTTCAGTGGTGTTTATACCCCATGAAGACTTTACACCCTAGAATAATGTACACTCCTCCACGTGGGGGAGTGTAGAGGGGGGTTACCCCCTCTATGGGGTCTGATGGGTCCATCCCCCCCCAACTAGGGGGTCCAAGGGCAAGCGGGCCCCCAACGGGGGTTTGGGCGAGAATCTCCCGAAGGAAAAATTTCCTTGTAAATGTATATTGTAATTTCATTGTAAATCTGGACCGTTCATTATAAGTTCATAGATATGATGGTAGAAGTTATGTTAGGTTTTTTTTCCCTAGAAGGCAACCCTATTTTATGAGGGAAATGTATTGCGGCTATGTATCATTGTGAATATTGCATTCTAATATAGGATATTGTGAGAGAAATAATATGAAGTTAAAAAGGGTTTGTTGTAGGTTGTATCCCTTCATTTGCTGCATAATAATAAAGAAATGACCTAGCAATTTCTCTGGTGGACGTAGCCCACACTGGGTGAAACACATATATATGTGTCTCTATTGTATTGTGTATCTTCTATGTTTTATTTCTGCATTTGTTTTATTTTATTTCTCTGTGATCTTGTTTTTCTAACAATTAGTCTCAGAGCGAAAGGTAACTCGCAGGAAAAGAGGGCTCTTGGTTCAAGTGGGAGAAATGGAAAAAGATGGAAAGTTTAGGATCGAGAAATTTAACAGCCAAAACTACCAGTTATGGAAGATGTAGATGGAAGATTATTTATATCAGAATAATCTATTCCTACCATTGGGTGGAATAACAAGGAAGCCGACAACCATGAAGGACGAAGAATGGGAGGTTCTTGACAGAAAGGCACTGGGAACAATACGAATGAGTCTGGAAGCATCGGTGGCTTTCAATATTTCAAAAAAAAAGACAACGAAGGAGTTGATGGATGCATTGGAGAAACTATATGAAAAAACCTCGGCATCCAATAAGGTATTTCTAATGAAGATATTATTTAATATGAAGATGTTAGAAGGTGGGTCTATTGCAGATCATTTAAATGAATTTAATACGGTTACTAATCAACTAAGTTTTGTAAAATTGGGCTTTGATGATGAGGTTAGGGATCTTCTAATCTTGTGCTCATTACCAGAAAATTAGAATGGCTTGGTCATGGTTGTAAGTAACTCTGTCTCTGGTTCAAACACTTTAAAATTTGATGATGTTGTTGGTGTTATCCTTAGTGAGGAAATGCGGCAAAAACACATAGGTGAGACATTAGGTAATGCATTAAACATGGAGAACAAGGGAAGACAAAATGATAGATTAAAGGGCTCAAGGAACCATGAGAATTCTAGGAAGGGAAGATCCAAATCCGGATTTTGAAATATAGAGTGTTGGAATTGTGGGAAGAAAGTACACCTGAAGAAAGACTGCAGAGCTCCAAAGAAACAAAGAGATGGACTGCAGGAGAAAAATCAAGAAGAACATGTAACATGTGATATGTTATAAGATGCTTTGATTATTTCTGTGGATAACATTTATGATTCTTGGGTAGTATATTTAGGGGCTTCATTTCATGCCACACCCCATAGGAAACATTTTCTATATTATATTCAAGGTGATTTTTTACAGGTTCATTTTGGTGATGATGCACCATGCAAAATTGTTGGAATGGGAAAGGTAAAAATAAAGCAAAGTAATGGAAACTAATGGTTTTTGAAAGAGGTAAGACATGTTACAGATCTAAGGAGAAAACTAATTTCAACAGGCAATTGGCAAGTGAAGGTTGTATATCCATATTTATAGATAAGGTGTGGAAGGTCACCAAAGGATCATTGGTGATAGAAAAATG
>SNQJ01S0075153.1:65594-83285 GCA_010110895.2 Picea sitchensis | reverse complement strand
TAGATGAAGAACCATGCAGATGAGCAATTTAGCAGTTCTTGTAGATGGGTAATTGCCTCAGTTCTTGCAATGGCAACAACTCCATTGTGTCCAATCCTCAACTCCAGCCCCCCACTCTGCCATATTTGGCTAAAAGGCTGCCCCGTCCCACATAACACCTTCATCCATATCAATAACTCGTCCCAGTCCTTGAAATCCTCAAAACTTCTACTCAAGACAAGCGATTGGTCATCCATGAGACCCTTCGGGTTGACATTGAGGGCACAGATATGACTCTCAAGGAAAACCAGGATGTGAATTTGCTAGAGCCCGTTCAGTGATCCAGGTGGATATTGGTGGCCACCCACCTTTTCCAACTGGCTCAAAAAAAAATTCTGGTAATTTTGGTAATTTACTACTTTTAGCAGTTTTTTGGGTCCTGAAATTTCGGAGTCGTTTTGAGGCCCTAAACAACGTTTTTTGGGAAAACAGGGAGTAACATGGATCAAAAATTGATATTTCTCACACAAAATTTGTAGTCCTTGGATAGATCTTTCTAACGAGCTATCGTACACCCCAAACGAAGATCGTATGCCAAAGTTACGTCCCTGGGAAGTTGACGTATCAACTACCCCCATTGGGGCCCACAAACCTTTTGGCTTTTCATCTTCTGAGGTTAGGGTTTTGGATTTTCCTTATGTTAAAAAGGCCCTTAGAGCCTCATTGTAATAATCATCTTCTCATGGATGTGAGTAGCCGTCACATCTCTTCTTAGAGACAAGATGACACCATTCTAGCGAGTCTTTCACTCTGTATTTTACAGTCTCTGTACATTTATTTCATTAATAGAAATCATGTATTACTGTATATCTGTGACTCTTGTTATTTCCGAAATATCTCTGTTATATTGTTGTCTCTCTTTCAATATCTCTAAATATTTCTGTGTTATATCTCCACTCTCATTTCGTGCTAAAAATAATCTGGATTAGTGGTATCAGAGCAGGTTGCTCTTGATCATTTTTCAGTGCATGTCCTCGACGAGGTTCGAGTATAGAAAGTTGGGTCTCAAGATTGTCTCTCTTAAGGACAATCTCTCTCGCACACCCAAGAAACCCTCAATGGCAGAAGAAAAGAAAAATGACGGAGCAGACGATTCTATCAGTCTGTTGCTTGAGCAAGGTCTCACACGATAGAGGGATGAAATGATGGAGAATTTTTCCCACATCCTGCAATGCCTGCCCATAGCAACAAGCGCATATTCATCAAACAACCACTTTGGAAGAACCTCTCCTTTCAAGGTACAAGTTAATTTTGATATTCATGTATTTGAAGGTCAAATAGATGTAGATGCCCTAAACAAATGGTTAAATCTGTTAGAAGGTTATTTCTCTGTTCATAATTTTTTCGATAGGGAAAAGATCACCTTCGCACTCCTTAAAGATCTCCCCCATATCAAAAATTGGTGGGAAACTTAATGGGAGAGGAATCTAGAATATATGGGGCCGAGCCCACTTGGGATTTTTGTGTGGATGCGGTAAAGGAACAATATTACCCTGTTGGCAACTATGAGGACCAATACATGAGATGGACCACACTGCGAAAAGAGAGGGGCCAAACAGTTCTGGAGTTCAGCAATACCTTCTATACCTTGCGCACCAAGCTGGGTATCAAGGACTCTGAATGAAATTTGGTTCTAAAATATCGCGGGGCTCTACACAGATACATCCAAACTTAAATGGATTTTTTGGACATCTCATCACTCGGTTCTGCTTATTGATATGTTTTTAAAATCGAGCAAAAGTTTAAGCACTAGAAAAAATGGGAGTTCAGCTTTGCAAATCCACAACAACCAAAGTATGACAAAGACAACCCTACCAAACAACTCCCTGATAACCAGTCTAAGCCACAGGAAAAGAAGGGTCATGGGAAGACAAAGAAGGACACCGGAAAATGGTGTGATTTCCACAAAAGCCCATGGAACAACACCAATGAATGTCGCTCAAAACAATCATTAGTGGTCGAGATCAAAGACAAGGAGTCGAACCCTGATTCAAAATCTGATTATGAGAATAATGGTAAAAGACATATCATCGACGCAGACCCCACTGCTATTGTCACGATCACAACAATTCACCCAGAAGAACCAACATATCCTGAAGAGGGGGAACAACTTTTTCATTCATAGATGTGGATGAAGGGGACCCCGTTGCATTTTATTGTTAATAGTGGAAGCCAGAAGAACCTCATCTCAACAGAGGTTGTCAAACAGTTGGGATTGTCAACAACACCACACCCACATCCATACAACATCGAGTGGCTTCGCCAAGGATGAGATCTCTGTGTCAACCAACAATGTTGATTGTCATATGACATCCAACCCTTCAAGGATGAGGTATTATGTGATGTTTCCCCATTGGATGTCTGTGATGTTTTGTTGGGCCAACCATATATGTGGAAGCACCATTCTATTTATGAGTCTCGACCTCGTAGTGTCATTGTTACTTTGGGGGGTCATCTCTATAGAATACCAGAGGTAATTCCGACTATTGTTCCACCTAAACAATGTTGCAAGGTAGTATCTCATACTACAAAATTCATCTTCTTTGCAATTTGTTCAAAAGGGGAATAGAAGGACACCGCAACCGCTACAGCCTCGCCCCAAGCACCTTCTATCCAATAGAAGCAGGCCGACAAGGTTGCAACAAAGTGCCAAGATTCCTTCTACACACAGTCATCTCATGTAGTCAGACTAGTTAAAAAGGTCCAAACCTTCCAACCATAGGTTCGTGATAACCTTCAACAAGCCATAGTGTGACATCTCCAGCAAGGCAAGTAGCTCACCAAGATTCAAATTCAAAAATCGCTTTCCCCTCTCCCCCGGGAACTCAACACAATGGAGACCATTGCTTTCTAAGGAGAGAGGATTGATCCAAGTAGATATTGGTGGCCACCCACCTTTTCCAACTGGCTCAAAACAGTTTTCTGGTAATTTTGGTAATTTACTACTTTTAACAGTTTTTTGGGTCCTAAACTTCTAGAGCCGTTTTGAGGCCCTAAACGACGTTTTTTGGGAAAAAGGGGAGAAAAATGGATCGAATATCAATGTTTCTCACACAAACATTGGAGTCCTCGGATAGATCTTTCTAACGAGCTATTGTGCGCCCCAAATGAAGATCGTATTCCAAAGTTACATCCCTCGGAAGTTGATGTATCAACTATTCCCATCGGGGCCCGCAAACCTTTTGGATTTTCATCTTTCAGGGTTAGGGTTTTGGATTTTACTTATGTTAAAAAGGACCTTAGAGCCTCATTGTAATAATCATCTTCTCACGGATGCGAGTATCCGTCACATCTCTTCTTAGAGATAAGCTGTCACCATTCTAGCGAGTCTTTCACTCTATATTTTACATTGTACATTTATTTCATTAATAGAAATCGTGTATTACTGTATATATATGACTCTTGTTGTTTCTGAAATATATATGTTATATTGTTGTCTCTCTTTCAATATCTCTAAATATTTCTGTGTTATATCTCTGCACTCATTTCATGCCGAAAATCATTTGGATCATTTAGGCTAGCGAGAGGCGTGAATTCTATGGGAAGCTTGTGAATGAGATCAAGACTAAACATCAATCTAGATGCCAGAGAATTCCAGCGATCTTTCTCATTTCCTTCATTGAAAGTCTAGGTGCATATTTGAAGGACCAAACACAAGTTCCTTAAACCCCATCTTTTCATTCGCTTTTAAACCCTAAACCGTGGTGCCCAACCCCAAACGTGGATCCCTCCTGAGTCCCGACATCTATGAGAAATCCAAGGTTTTATCAAATTAGCGATAAATACTAGTGATTTCTATAAGGATTTCAGTATAAAATCGATCCAAAAGTTATTCAATGTTTGACACTTCAAGTTTTTGAGGCAACAGTGGTAAAATTCACAATTGTTTTTTTATCCTCAAGAATAATAGAAGGGTTTCTCTTACTTTTATCATTTCCTATTGTTGCATATACAAACTGATCGACCAGTAAACCTTTCTATAATTTCAAATCAGGTTATAGATATTGGGATCTCTTTATGCATATAGGCCTGGGCTTTTTGCTAATGGGGTCAGTTATTTTTTTATCCAAAACAAAAATCCTCATAGTAGATAACGAGATGGATCCATTAGCCAAATTGAACCTATATAGGCGCATTCAATCGGTTTCCTTTGCATTGCCAACAGCTTCCATATTGTGAAGATTTAATGATAATGTTTTATCTTAAGGGGATGGTACACGCTCAGAGCATGAAAGAAAGGGTTTTAACTTTTAAGGGTTGCCACGGGGTGGATTTGAATCTAGAACTCACTACACTTGGATGGTATGGAATTCATGACGATGAGAATTCAGACAAGTAGAGTAAGAAACCCCTGAAAATGGCAGATGATAAAGTATTAGGGATTCGACCTTAAACAACTTCTTATAGGGTGTCTATGGAGCATGGGAAGGTTACACCAGGTTTTGCGATGTCAGGTCTGCATCGAGGTTTGGTAGTTGGAGGAAGAGCAAGTGGCTTGAATGCAAATATATCAGTCAGGTATGTTATCACCATTGGAGAAGTATCAGACAAAGTGGACACCATACCTGAATACATCAATGATGTTGCACAGATATTGGGTGAAAATAACATTTCCATGGATACAATGAATACAACCTAGGCCGTGAGTGAAGTGGTAGTTGTAGCTGTCGTGTAACAATCCAAATTGGATTGCATATGAAGAGGTTGCAGACCATGTTGGCACAAAGACAAAATCCCAGTGTTGTGGGTGGTCAAGCCCAGGTTTTAGTTTTGAAACCAACCTCTGATACCATATGTAGTGGCTAACTATATTTTTTTTAGGACTCAAAAATAAATAAATGTTTTCTAAAATCTCCTACTGGAATGACTGGATTTAGTCTATAATTTATTTCAATATTTTCTTATACCAGGAATAAACAACAACAACATATTAATGATAACAACATAATGAAAATAGCAGCAACATCATAATAATAACAACATAGAAGCATATTAATGATAACAACATAACAACAACAACAACAACATAATGATGACATACCACCTGGTAAAATACATACATGCACCTGCAGATTTGGTTGATTCAACCCCTGGTTCACTTGTTCGTGTGCTTGCCCAAACTTCCCAACTGAATATTAACCTCCTATCCAACTAGGAACAACCTCTCTGTCTCCCTAGCTCCAAGAATCCTTGTGGTTTTCTAGCCCTTGAGCCCAAATTTCCCAACAACATCAATGCCCTGTGAGAGTTTCCAAAACCATATGTTCTCCCCATTTTCCTCCTCCTCTTTCACCTCTTGCAAAAATTTCCAATACAAAATGAGATCCCTCTCCAAGTCCTCTCGTCTATTCTTCATCCTCCCCTCTCATTCAATTCCCCAACTACCTTATCCCCCTCATTAATTCCCCAACAACCTTATCCCTTCATTAATTACTTCACCTACCTTTTAATAATAAAATAATAAAAAGACTCATTTAATTTATTTTAATAATTAATTAAATTTAAATTAAAAACTATGATAAACAATTAATCAAATTGGGTTGTTACAACTTTTATTGGTATATAAGTTATCTCAACGAGTAGGTAGACATTGTGATTTAGCACCATGAAACATATAGTGCCCAAAGTTGTTCTGTCTTTCCTAACTCACGTTGTTCTCATCAATTAGTGAAAAAGGTTGTCCATGGAGATTTCAGAAATCAAAGGTGAATGTGGGTTCTTTTGTCTAATATCAAAGTTTATATCTTTTCATTTAGTCACTATCAAAGGATAATTTTTTTAAATACATTTCAAGTCATTAATATCATAGGATTTGATTTAAATGAAGACAATAAAACTAATATGTGTGTGTGTGTGCCAAAAGGAAACATAACAAACCCTTGTTGAACATAACAATTAGTCTGACTTCTATATATTGATGCCTCCATATTTTTTTGGAAGCCAATTTTTTTAAACTTGGTATAATGTCCTTGAATTTGAATGATATTCTTAGAACCTATAGAAAGAGTTCAACAGTGAAAACTTAATTTGATAAAAAAAACTAATACAAAAAACCAACCATACAAAACACTAGTTCATGATTGGCCTATAAACCAAAAGAAAAAGAGAAAGGATTGAATCATAATTAACTTAAATATAAGAAGAAGAAAAAAATGTCAAATATGATGAGAAGGTATGTGAAGCAAACTACAACATATTTTCAAGTCCCGACCATTGCTAAAATTACAAAACAGAAAATAGAGTGTTGAGGGGGTTAGATTCCCAATGTTCAATAGTAAGGATTAAACGCAAGGATGAGACCCAATTAGACTCCTCCCTATTTGGTATGGAATAATCCTTCAGGTTAATGGTCTGAAAATCATTACATGGACTTTAATAGTTTTTTTATTTCATTATTTTAGTTCTTTTTATTTTTTTATATTTTTTATGTATATTTATTGCCGAAAAGAAATAAGCAAAATAATTTGAAGAACCCTATGTTAAGGATAACCTATGAAAATAGTCAATGCAAACTATATGGGGTTTTATATTCCTGAATAAATAATTCTACTAAAAACATATTACTTATCATATATTATCCATGAAATAACAAACTAATTATCAACAAAAAAAGAATAAACTTATAAAGTGGAACAACAAGAACTAATTCTACAATATTCCAAGTAACAAAAAAGACGATTATGTAATAAAGAAAATAACCAATCACCGAAAGTATCCAGAAAGTTATTGAATCTAATAAGATAACTTAATAGTGTTGAAATTCTTGTTAGATCCATGAAATATTTAATGAGTTGCAAAATAATCCACGATAAATAAACACAGAGATTCGGTAATAATTACCTTGGATCACTATGAGCTTCTGAATTAAGCTTCAAAAATATTTCTGAGTTGAGAAATTCAAAAATTAATTACAATCCATCAACCCATGTTCCTTGGTCGATCCTTCTATTTATTAAAAACTTATTTACTAAACATAGCAAATTCTACTTCATGGAAAATTGATGAATATAAAATAAGTTTTCATGCTAATATGATTTGTGTGCACTAGGTAAATCATCAATTGCATGCTCATAATCATAATTTTTCCATGTCCTCACACATATGCATGTATGGGAATCGATGTTGATCCATTGGAGAACTAGGTGTTTCCCTCATCTCCCTGAATCACTTCATGTACTTTCCTATTTTTAGAATCAACTGCTCCAGCCTATCTCTTGCTTTGAATTTGGAAACCATATGCTTTCACATCTCACCTCATTCCATGGTAGTGATTTCCTTGATATCGTCTTCACTCTTCTGATCACTTTCTCAAACTTGGACATCATCTTGTCTAAATTCCGAAAGTCATTTGGTGACTCGAACTTTGGTAGTTGAAGATCTAGCATGGCCTCGTTGATATTCTTTCATGATTTAAGGCATGATGACCACTGTTCTTCCATTCTGTTTTTTGTTTCAATGGATAAATGTACACAATACTCTATTTCTCCATCCATTCTTGTGATACTATAATCTGTCAAAATTCTAATACTATGATGCTTACCACCCCTCGTTTTCTGAATTTCATTGATGTACTCTATTTGATCCATATTATTGGCTTTCTTTTTTCTCCACTTAAGAATTTCCTTATAAGCCACACTAGACAACAAGATTTATTCCTATCAATATGCAATCATCTTCATAAATGCATCTCTGACTAGCTTGTATTTGTTATGTTCTTTTGAAAAGTCTTTTTTTTAATATTAATACAGCTTCAATAGTGTCCTTATAGTATTTTACCTGATGTTTGATAAATTCCAATTCTCTCCTCATTGCATCAAATTCCCTTTCTTCCACTTTCTCCTTGTCTATAATGACATGTGAAATAACCAATGCTACCCCCAACAATTCATTGACTCGTTCCTTCTTTGCATCAAACATGGTCTCCTCTCATGTCAATAATACAACACTATCTACTATCATCTTTCTCTTCCTTTGTGTTCTCCTTACGATGGATTCCCTCATTCTTTCGTACATAAATGATTCCACATACACAACCTCATCCAATGGTTTTGGGATTGGTTGATCCCTAGGACAAGATGTTTTCCAACTCCCTGGGGTATACAATTTCTCCATGATTGATGTGTTACCTTTGTGTACCGTTTCTTATTGATTTTCAACCGGCTCAACTGTCATGTCTGCACTTTGATCTTTGCATGGTTGATCACCTTCCTTGTCTATTTTTGGTCATGTCTGCTTCTGGTGTTTGAGCGGTATTTGAGTTGATGATGGTATAACAATTTCCTTTGTTTTTTTTTTTAATGGGGATTTATTTCCTCCCAGTTGTTTCAGATGCAATCTCTACTTGTTACTTTTCTGTCTCAGGGGTCTTTCTATCCTCTTCCTTCTTTTCTAACTCAAGTGTTATTTCAACTTCCTCTTGTTTCTCAATTTTCTCAATTGCAGGAAGATCTTGAGATGATCCTTTTGAAGGCTCATGAGTTTCTTCTCCTGCTAGTTCCTAAGTTTCTCTTCCATCATTTGAATCCTGAGAATTTGTTTCAACACCTTGATCAACTTCATTATCTATCGGGACTTTTATTTTTTACTACCTCCTCTTCATCATCTTTTGTTAAATCTATTATATTATGAGGAAGGATTTCTATAGGTTGAGAATTTGTTGGATGATCAATAGTTTTTTTTGTATGTTATTGTGCTTCCTCCAACTCTTTCCTTTTCCTTTCCTCATGTTACTTTTCCTACAATTCTTGGTATCTTATTAATTCTTTCGTATTCTTCTCTTCTTCCTCTTTCGTTCGTTGCTCCTCCAAAGACTTTCTTCCTTGTTTTGGTTTGGATTTCTTTTTTCTTTGGTCAAGTTCCATATTTGGAGGTAAGAAATGGAGTGCTTAGTAGATGTTATGGTTACATTGTAAGTGATGGAAGGTCTATTGAAGTAAGACTTAGGTTTGATGCTTGAAGCTAAGTAATGAAACACTTATTTAAGTGTTATGTTTGGAGATAAGTATTAGAGTGTTTAATTTTAATATTTATGTAAAACCCAAGTTTGATACTTGAAGGTAAATATTGGAGGGTTTTCATTGTTGTTTGAATAATGAAACTAAGGTACTTGGTATGTACAATGTCTGTCTTTTCTACAAAGTGTAGCACAAAACATTGCTAGTCTTCCTTCTATCACATTTTTCATTAATGATCCACACATTTTTAAGAGGGATATCCATGGTGGGATGCTAGATAAAGCGTCTAGGTCATACATAAAGATAACCTAGACTAAACTAGTTGAATCATTGCGAATGAGGATGTATTTATATTACCAAAATTATTTCCAAATCAAAGATGGGAACTTTAATACCCCTACATATATTATATTCCCATAATTTGGGTTGACGTTTTGCTTAGTCCAACTCAATGTATGCTCTCACCAACTTTACATAGAATTTGATCACCATATTCCCATAGTATTTGTACACTATGTAACAAAAAGCCAAAATCAAAAGAGCACCTTATCTTCATATGCCCAATGTACTATGAGATTCAAGGCATGAATTATTTCCTTTTTAAGAAATTACTTGACACATTTTCATCTGTCATGTAGTATGAGGATAAGAATTGTTCATTTATTTTCATCAAAGAGACAACACAACACAAAATATACATCCTTAGAAGGCATCTCATGGGTGGATCCCACATCCAGTTGATAAACTCATACMTCAACTAGCTCTTGGGAGATATAGGCATAAGCAAGCCCACAAATCTACCGAGGAATGTTGCACTGGAAGGATTAGACCAGACCAACATAACTCCTTGGCAGAAATATGATACCTATTACGAGGTTCATTAGCCTTGTATGTTATGGGAGGATTTGGGGAGATATTTCCTCCTTTCCCCTTTTGCATCCTTCCTACAATGCTTTTTTTGGTAATGACTTGTACTTGCTTCCTTTTTTGAATCCTTCTTAGAATCTTGCTTTTTTCAATATTTTACATCATTATGAATGCCATTCACTGTTGACATTTACCATCAAAGTAGTGTGTAGCAAAGTTTCATAAGAAATTCCACCAATGGATCACTTTAAATAATCTATTTAGTCTTATTAACTTGGGAGTAGATAACAAAAAAATGATTTTCTCATTTTAGTATGTGTTCTCACTAGAATTGGATAATCCAATCTTTGTTGAAATTCACTATTAAATCCATTGGAGTTGCATATTTTGATCTCACACATAAATTCAACAACTTTGAAAAACCCCATTGCAAAAAAAACTTAATATGTGGATTTAATATGTGTAATATCATCAAACAAATAAAAACAGTTTTTGCTAGATCTCTATCAATTGCATTGAATTAACCTCCTATTAGTCCTATAAAGGCAAACATATTAACCCATTTTCCAATTTCGAATAACTTATTTTAGTGAACATAACAAATATATAATCTAAATATTGTAGATTTTTTTTTTTAAATACAAAAAAATTTTTGCACCTTTAAATATTTTAGATTTTTTTCTTTTCTTTTTGAAGAGGAAGTTAAAGTGCAATAGTATAGGAGTCATGTATTAGACTAAGATTAGATGTTACTAGAAAGCACACTAAAGCATAGCATTTACAATGGACATTGACTTTCTTGTATATACTATCTACCCTAAAAGTGCTTTTACAACCTAGAGTAAGACCTAAAATTGTTTCTCATTGATTAAGAGTTTCTCTTTGTTGGTAAAGAAAAAGTTAATGACCAAGACCCAAAGAAATATGACAAGAGTGAAAGTCCAAGTGTGCTTCTACCCCTTTACTAGTCATTTCATTTTAGGTGGTGTAGTTTTCTTTGAATAATGGTGATGAGTAAACCTGCATTTGTTGATAGCAACTAGTGATCACTATCCTAGCTAGCAATTGACTGATTGGGCAACTTTGATTGATTTTATGAGTATCTGAGTTGGTTTAAAATGGGGCAAAACCCTGGGTAAGGTCTTGAAATGCATGGAACTTTGATCCATGCAAAACTTACACTACCCCAAATACATGGAACATTGATCCATACAAAACTAAGACTACCCCTCAAGAATTCAAGTCCGTTTTTTCCCCTGAAAAGTAGAACTCTAAAGAAAAGATTTCTCCCAAGTTAACCTACTCCACAATTTACAACTCAATTATGACAAATTTTACTACCTTCTCATAAAAATAAAAATAAAAATAAAAATAATTTCTCATCAATTACTCATAAAAAAAAATAATAATTTCTCACCCATTTATTTTATTATATGATTACCTTTGATGGTACATATATATCGGACGTGATTGATAACCATATATCCCCGCACTAAGTCAACTTTAACGTGCAAACTGTGGGTTAGCATAACATCATAAGATGTCACTCCGTTTCTCGTGTCCATTCATCCTCCTGCACGTTAACATGACTGTCTCCTCCCTCGGTCTCCCCCCTCGGTATCTCCTGCCCATTTATCTAACAACCAAGAAATGGCAGCCGGCTGTCCAGTGTACTCAACATTATATTTACTTTTTTAGGTTGAAAGGATGTATAGATATGATGAGCACGTATGAAAATGTTTCACTTTTACGAGTGAAATGACGTAGACATGACAGACGTCATGAAAATGTTACCTTAATTCCCAAGTCACTAAAAGAAAGAAAAAAATTAATAAAAAAATCTCGTGAACCTTAAATCCTTTGTAACCCTAGCCTCCTCCGTGACGATGGCATTCCTTCTGTAAAATCTCCACTTCACTGCATATATTTGCGTACTTCCTCACAGTCGTGCTCGTGACAATATCCATATGAACAGAATGCAACGCTTCTCCCCTCCAAGAGCAGAGGGAGACTCCAACGTTAGCCGGGGAAGAGAACTAATATCATCATGTATACTGAATCTGAATCCATTCCTCCTCCTCTTCATTTGTTCATTCACTGAATTAATTAACTAACGGCTTATTCATTGCGTTAAATTCATGGATTGAATTCGAGTTATTGCAGGTGGGAGCAGCGTGGACTACTGCAGGAAGAGTGCTTGTGCTGCTCATGATATCTCTGCTGATGAAGAAGACTTGATAAATAGACTTCACAAGCTTCTGGGTGACAGGTAAGCAGATCATAAAATCATACATACAAATTGTTGTTCATTGGTTGATGGGAATTGAATGATATGAATATTATGTAGCAGGTGGGTACTGATTGCGGGTCGCCTTCCATGGAGAAAAGTGGAGGAAATTGAGAACTACTGTAAAATGAGATACACAGCAGCCACTGCCTCTTCTTCACGCTGATCACTAATCTATCTCCCTCCTGCGAGTCTATGTAGTGTCTAAAACATATGTGATATTTAGTATTTTACTACAATCAGAGATATTACAGATAATAATATCTCTATGTTCTGTGGGATTTACTGTAATTATGTGTATGATATCTGGGATTTACTGTAATTATGTGTATGATATCTGTAGACTGTCCAGTGGAATCAGATAATTGTATGATATTTGTAGACTGTGATTATATGATATTTGTAGATTGTGCAATAAAAAAAAGGGGATATTTTGGAAAAATTGGTCTTTTTAGTCAGAGCTTTGTCATGCCAACATAAGTCGATTTGATATATTGTTTGGATTGTTTGAAATAATATTGAATCAACTATGCAAAATATCCATCACAGTAAGTACGTTGCAAATTAAAAGTATTTTGTACCCATTTTAAATTTATAAAAGAATGTTAAGTGTGACCAAATACAATAATTAAAATTTACAATACCCAGAAAAAATGTTAAAATGCTAATCTTGTATTCTCCTTGTTTTCACATGATATGTTAATGAAGATGTTGATATGTTAAAAAAGCTTCCAATAGTATATTAATGAAGATGTTGTAATCATATTTTTTTGGATATGCTTTTCAATATTATATTAATGAAGATGTTGTAATGATATTTTCTTTGGATATGCTTTTCTATGGTGACATTTCTTCTCAATATTTTTAACTTTCCACAAGTCATAAGTTGTAATGATATTATTTTTGGATATGCTTTTCTATGGTGACATTTTTTCCCAATATTTTTTACTTTCCACAAGTCATAAGAGTTAGGGAAAATTATAGATTGAAAATTTTTTTGGATATATTTTTCTATGGTGACATTTCTTCCCAATATTTTTAACTTTCACATGTCATAAGAGTTAGGGAGAATTATAGATTGAAAATTCTTTGGATATGCTTTTCAATAGTATATTAATGAAGATGTTGTAATGATATTTTCTTTGGATATGCTTTTCTATGGTGATATTTCATTTCAATATTTTGAACTTTTCACAAGTCATAAGTTGTAATGATATTTTTTTTTGGATATGCTTTTCCATGGTGACATTTCTTCTCAATATTTTTAACTTTCCACAAGTCATAAGAGTTAGGGAGAATTATAGGTTGAAAAATTCTTTGGATATATTTTTCTATGGTGACATTTCCTCCCAATATTTTTAACATTCCACATGTCATGAGAGTTACGAAGAATTATAGATTGAAAATTCTTTGGATATGGTGACATTTTTTTCCAATATTTTTAACTTTCCACAAGTTATAAGAGTTAAGGAGAATTATAGATTGAAAAAGGATTAATATGAAATATTTTGTATTAATTTTATTAAATAATAAATAAGTGGAAATTAAGTGTTTTTCTTTCCATTTAAATATAAAAAAAATTAAGTGTTTTTTTTTTTAAATGAATTTATACTCCACTAATAAGTAATTGTGTCTAGATCTATTTTAACTTTAAATTTATTATATGGAGGGATCAAATCTCTTTATGCAAAAACATCCTTTTTTTTTAAGTGTAAAAGCTTTATAGATCTAGAGTTTCTATGGATTTGATTCTATTTTAACTTTAAATTTATTATATGGAGGGATCAAATCTCTTTATGCAAAAACACATCCTTTTTTTAAGTGTAAAAGCTTTATAGATCTAGAATTTCTATGGATTTGATTCTAGTACTAGGTAGATGTTTGCATCAAAATTTTAGATAATCTTCACTATGTATATGGATATGTTTTAGATCAATTTAATGATTTGAAATTGACTAAATATCATCTATAATATAGAGTGTACTGTCAAGGTTGTCATTTAAAAATTACATCAATAATAAAGTAATAATGTTCAATGATTAAGAATGTAAAATTCATATGCTAAAAAAAATTGATTTAGGAGACCATTCAAACCTTTAACTTGATATATTGCAATGAAGACCATACCCTCCCTCTTTAGCTTTCCAATATTAATACTCTCTTTGCCTAACCCCTCATATGTTCTTCATAATTCTCTTTACATTTTGTTGCATGCTTTTTCTTTTAAGGCATTGTATATATCAATACATTTTATATATCTTAACATTACAACAAAAAAAATGATGAATAATAACAAATACCGAAATATTAATAGAGAAATCACATCAAAGTAATGGACTTTAACTTATAATATAGAATCATTTTCACAACATTATAATATGTATTTTGAATTTTTTTTGCACTATCTTGTAGTTGAAGTCGATACATGGAAGCGATTTTCTATATTTCATTTATAAAATCAATGTAGTGAACCCTTTTTCAATATATCATTAAGCACCCTATTATTTTTCATTATATCATAGTTGAAATCAATGCAACTACTTGATGACTTTTAGGCATATTTGGCACATAGCATATCTTGTATGAGAAAATAGCTAGACTATATACCACTAAAATCAATGCACTAGAAGAACTCTTCTTTCTTTAACTTTTACCCATTTCAATTATATGACTCACCTGACTAAAACCATAGAAATATCATTGAATCAATCATAATTTCCAAAGGTGTAGACCTATATTTGATAATTATAGTTCTCAATGTAAAAAAATTAAAGAATTATAGTTTTCAATGAAAGGTTAAGAGGTTAGATTAAAAGTTTAGTAACTATAACTTAACATACTAATTTATACCAAGTAGGTTCCTTCTTCTTTATACTATGATTAATAACAGGTGGTTATGAGTGAATTTGAGTATCTTAATGCAATCTATCATGCTTTATGATTGTTTTTGTTAGCATCAGGGGTTTCATAATCACAATTTTGAATAGAGTAATCAACATTTTTTAAAAGTATTTGTATTTTAGAATCACACTTATCAATATAAACAAATTTAAGAATGACAATTCGATTTATATTACAATTTTAATCACTTTAACTTAGCAAATGAATTTATATGAAAACATGTTACTTATTTGAATTATGATTGATAAGATATTTAATACAATGTTGTAATTATTTACTTGTTTATAATTTACTATTCAAATTTGTGATTTTAACATTTCATGACAATGTTGATTTTATTTCCTTTTATTTGAAATTAAGTTTTAATTTTCCCTTGTCCATGTAAAATATCTCATCCAAATAAGTTTAAAAAACTCCACTAATTATTTCAATTAACATGTCATTTCCTTGGCATCACTTGATATTATTTTGAATTTATATTCCTTCTAACTTGTCACTTTCTCCATTATATTTTATTTCCTTTTATAAATTGATAACCACCCTAATGAAAATAATGTCCACTTTAGTTATTTTAAATACTTTGTATTTAAAGGTAAGTAACAATGATATTTGTTGGTTTTAGGTTTTACTTAAAAACACCTCTTCATTTATGTGTTCTTTCAATTATCATAAAGTTGATAATAATGATTAAATAACTAATTAATATAGAATTATTATAATAATATTTTTCTATTTTATTCTATTTTCTTTTTCAGAGGAAAAAATATTAAATTTCATTTCAAGAAGAAAGAAAAAATGCATTATGTATAATGCTTGAGAATGCATGCATTTAGTCTACCAAGCATCCCTTGTAAAAATGGTCTATGCATAATAATGTTTCTATAAAAGAGCACAACTCACTTTGCTCTAAAAAATAAGCAAAGCGAAGGACTGGGTGTTTAACACCACCTCATTAAAGAGGACAATTCACAGACCTCTAGCATACACCTGCCAAAAAGTTTGTTGTTGAAGTTGAGGACGCCCTCATTTAGTGAACCTGTATATTTACAAACTAAAAAATAACCATCTATCTTATTGGAGACTTTGAACTACTAACTGATGACCCAACTCATATTACCAAGCATTAATAGATACTGGAAAAAGAAATACAAGTCCAAACTATGAATCATATACATGCTTATCATAAGAGAATAATCATAAGTGTGGAGCATGGCCTCCATAATCCACCGTGTCTATAAAAGGTATGTGATAATATTCAAATTGTGAACCATCTCTGAATTATGTTATATGCCATTGCCAGAAAACCAGGAGAGTACCTTCCTTAGAGAGATTGTTTGTTTCCCTGTTTCTTTCCCTGTACACATGACGAATAGATAAAGTTCTATAAGTATCCATGATAATAAACACTTCATTCAACAGATGGATAAGCATGATATTATGACACTTTTGAGATTTTCTAATCCAATTTATAACAATCATCGAGTCACCAAAGATTTGAAGATTGGATACCCCTTTTTCCCCGACGAAATTTATGAGCATTTTTAGTGCCATTAGTTCAACAAAATAATTTGACCCTCTTTCTAGATCCATTTTTATTTTGAAATAATGAGAATCTGAAAAATACAACACATCGCCTCCACCACATAATTGTCTGTTGTTTTGTGATGCTCCATCAAAATAAGCCCATGGGAGAGAGCGATCCATTGTTTCTGCCTCCACCTTTCTGACCGTTGGGGCATCATTCCCTTGTGGGAAGTGTGAGACATTGTTGAGGCTTTGAGAGACTATATGTTCAGGAATGAGATATTTATATCAGAGAAAATGCATGATTTACAGGCCAACCACACTCCCCAACTTATTAAAAATGCAAGAGATTTTACATTATAAATTTTGGGGTCATGTAGCCACATTCCCCAGGACTCTTCAGTGTTTTGTCCTTGCCAAAAATAGTCCTGACTAAGGGTTCTTGAACATTTTTTCCATATATGGAGTACGAAAGGGAAAAGAGTAAAAGGTGTGTGATTGATTCCTCATTAGACTTGTAGAGTGGACACCAACCCGAACCTTCCAAGCCCTTGTGCTTCATTCTGTCCCATGTTGGCTCCTTGTTCCTAATCAAGCACCATAAGAAAATTTGGACTTTTAAAGGGGATTTTATTTTCCATACCCATTTCCACTACCAAGAGGGTTCCTAATGATGAAGGTCAATGTTTAATTGAGTATAGCCTAATTTTGGCATATATATTCCATGCGATTTATGTTGCCATACTAGTTCATCCTCCTTATCAGTGATACAAAGTTTCCCTATTTTGAGGGTTCTGGTGTAGGCATCCCATACCTCTATGAATTCCTCTCCTAGCCCCAACTATAAGGCATACATACTGATCTGGATGGATCTAGAGAACATCATAGAAGTTTCATAAGTGTCCTAAGAGGGTCAGAACGACCTCAACAGACAGAGAAAGGGAAACATTCAAAGTTCCTAGAACTCATTGAAAATGACATGATCACGAAGAGAGCATCACAAGATTTCGAACAGTGCAAACGACTCGTCAAATAGAGTTATGGATCAACAGTTATAAGCAGTCAAAGTTCAATCAAACTTGGTCAAAGGTCAAAAAGTGAAGGTGACATGTGGCACCA
>SNQJ01S0075153.1:38644-52739 GCA_010110895.2 Picea sitchensis | reverse complement strand
GTCTTCGAAGGATTTGTGCGAAACTATCCATCATCTCATTCCTCTGTTGCGTGAGGGATTCCTCAAGAAATTTTTTGAAAGGATCTCCTGTCCTATCATCTTTATTTTCTTCTGCCATTAGAGGTCTCTTGGGAGTGTGAGAGCTTTTGTCCTCAATAGAAACAAGCTCGAGACCCAACTCTTTGTACTTCGACCTCATTGGGGACATGCATTAAGACGACAAGGATCATACCGCTCTGATGCCACTGATCTAGATTTTATGAGTAGAATGAAAAGGTAATTAACAAAAAATAACAAAGATATAGTAAAATTGGTTTTCTATTCAATAAGGAAATAAGTTGAAACTGTAAAATGCAGCTAAAAACAAGCTTGCTGGAATGGTGGCGGCTTATCTCTGAGAAGAGATGTGACGGCTGCGCTCATTCGAAAGAAGATGATTACAATGAGACTCTAAAGGCCTTTTTACAATAAACGGTAATTTCAAAAACCCTAGACATCCAAAAACCTAACCCTAGGAGATGAAGCACCAAAAGTCATGTGGGCCCCGTTTGGGTAAGTTAGTACATCAACTTCCTGGGGTTGTAACTTTTGCATATGATCTCCATTTTAGGAGCATGATAGCCTGTTGGAAAGGTATCGTTGAGGAGATTCATTTTGGGGGCAACATCTAAGGAACTTCCATGTTTCTCCCCATTTTCCCAAAAAACATCATTTAGGGCCTCAAAACGGCTCTGGAAGTTTCAGGACCCAAAAAACTGCTAAAAATGGAAATTACCAAAATTGCCAGAAAATTGTTTTGAGCCAGTTGGAAAAGGTCGGTGGCCATCGATATCCACCTGGATCAGGTTCATATCACATACACTCTTGGCCCCACACAGATGTTCTATGCAAGTCAATGATTTAGAAAAGGTGAAAGAGACCCTCATCTTGGAGGATTTCAATTAATGGTTGGGGGAGAGATGACTCTTGTGAATGCCCGACCATGGATCATGTCCATTTCTGACTTTTGTTCCATTTCCCACCCGCCAATCTAGTCCTTCCCCCACCATTGGGAAGGAATTTACAAGACCTTTCCATATTATAGTGGAGTTTAATGTCTCTTTTATGGGTTTTCTAATCCATTCTTCCACCAAGTCTGGGAAAATATATTTCTGGGAAACCACTTTTGTCCATAGGTTTTTATTCTATTCGATTATTATTAATTAATAATAAATATGTTTAAATAATTAATATTAAAAGCATCATTTTATAAATTAAAAATAAGGAAGATTTTTTTTTTTAACATTTTATTATTGTTTATTATTTTTTTTTGTAAATAAAAAGAGATTGTATTACCTTGAGCTAGGAGAAGCTACACATGTTTGAGTATACACCAAAAATTTCCACCTGTTCTACCACATAAGTGGAAACCAGAACAAGTGGAAAGTATTGTTCAGAGACCAAAAGATGACATATGTCTTAAATAACATGGGGACTTGCCACCTATTTTGCCACAAGTGTGGAAACCAGAATAGGCGGTCGATTGTGTACCCCAATCATCTAATGAACTAGAACCAGATTATGAATTTCACAAAAAAATTATCACTAAGACCAGAGAAAAAAACAATGAGGAGACTAGACATGAGGCGAACCTGGTTTCCATCCTGGCGCTTTGAAGGTGTATGGATATCAACAAGTTGGGCATCGGATTTTCATAGGCTCTCTTGACAGGGAGTCGAACAAGACGTCCAAGTGATTTTTGAGGGCATGTTGGTTGTGTAGTTGCTATGCCAAATCCTTTCACATCTCGAAAATCAAGACCAAGTGGTCTTCCATGAGCCTGCAGAAGCTGGGATCCGGGTGAACATGCTCTTCTACGTAGGTTTGTCGATGGGTGTCTTCCTCATTCCACTAATCATCCCAATTTATTCTAGGGTCCTCGTCATTAACATCGGAATAATTCTTACAGTAATCCTCCATTGGAGGATCGATTTCCTCTTCAACCATAAAACTTGTCTCGACTGGCTCTAGAAAATTCAAAGGGGTGTTGGTACCTATTACCGACCGCTACTCCAGGGTGTTCTTCGAAAATTTTGGAAAATTTTCCTTCGAGTTAGGAGGAATATCCTCTTCCACCAAGAAACCTCCGTATAAATTCTCTGACTTATATGGACATAGCTCCATATGTGTGGCCGCACACCAATTCTGGCTGGAGTGGGGTAAGCGGCCCGAGATGCCTCCTGGGAGGGGAGAGAGAGAGAGGTCAGTCTCAAGTGGTTATGCCTTCAGACCCGAATCTAGTTGGATGGCCCACGCCGGGACATGCCTCTCTCGTGAGGCATGTCTTGGAAAAGTGTAGGGGGGGAAATAAAACGATGGTGTGGCTAGAGGTGAGAAATAATATCAGAGGGAGAGACCAGAGCATAACAGTGAGGAGAAGATGGTAAACTAGAGCCAAATGCTAGAGATAAAACCCCATGTAAGGAAAAATCAACATGATGAAAGAGGAATTGATGGACTTGATAACCATGAGTGCTCAGTTAATTCATCTTTTCTACTTCGTACCTATACGAAGGGGACAAACTCGAGTCACCATTAAGACTGTCCTTCCTTCTCGACGCACTAAACCTTGGTGGAAATAAATGCTAGGAATATCGACTGGATAGAGAAGGATAGGCCTCCTTGGTGAAATTTCTCCTGAATTTGATAGGCCTCCTTGAATGTGAAAGTGGCTTCCAGGGAATACCCCCAATGAAGAATGTCCTTTTCTGTACTGATTCAAATTTTTTTGTTTCCCACTGTTTCTAGCCATGGTTTCATATCGAAATTTTCCGGTAGATGAAGATATTGAGGGAACAGTTTCCAACTATGCCAAGGGGGGTGGTGTTGGGTATTAAGCCAAATATATTCTACTTTGAGGCGTCTCAACTCTGGAAGGTAATTCTGAAAGGGAAGTAAGATTTCAAGAGTTTGTAAAGGAGGGATTTAATACCAAGCATTTGTCCAAAATTGGGTGCATTGTCCATTTTGAAATTCCCAAAAGGAGTTCTTTTGGATGAGTTGATGATTGCGCCAAGTCGCATTCCAAATATTAGAGCCCTGAATCTGATTGTTAATCCTTATGAGTTTCTCTTACTATATATGGGGGGTATATTTTATCTTCCAGAGTTGTGCCTAGAGTTCATGTGGGTATTTTAGCCAGTGCCATGATMTTTTTTCTCCCATGAAATTGTTGAGCTTTTCTGGATCACAGAGACCCAATCCTCCCAAAGAGGTGGGCTTGCATATTTTTTCCCAATTGAATAAGGCCCATTTTTTCCCCTATATGTGACCATGCTAGAGGAAGTTTCGTTGAAGGTTTCTTATTCTTTTGATGACTGTTTGTGGAGCTTCAAGAGTTGAGAACGTATAGGACATAATGGCTTGAAGCACCTATTTCAAGAGGATGAGCCTTGTAGGGAGATTAAGGGTCTTGAAGGTCCATGAGATGAGGCGATTGGAGATTGAGAGGATAAGGGAGTTCTAGGAAATGTTTTTAGCTACCAAATCTATTAGGGGTAATCCTAAGTACTTGGATGAAAGGGAGTAACGAGGGATGCCAAGGAGGTGGAATATGTGTTGTTGGATTTCAGGGGGTGTGTTGAAAAATAATATTTCTCCATATTAAAGGTGGTGCCAGAGGCTTTACTGAACTATGAGAGAATGGTTCGTAGTTTGAAGGATTCCTTGGCGATGGGGGTGTTCAGAAACATGGTATCATAAATAAATTGGTTGTGAGAAGTTGTTGGTTGGATCCCATGGATAGGAAGCCCTTGTAGGGTACCATTCAAGATTGAGGTAGATAAAAACCCCCCTAAACCTTCTGCCATGATTACGAAGAGGGAAGGGGAGAGTGGGTCACCTTGAGGGATGCCTCAGGTGGGGGAGAAGGGCCTATAGGGGACACCATTGAATAAAATGGAGAAAAACATTGAAGAGGTGAGTTTCATGATCTAGGTTATCTAGTCAGTACTAAACCCAAAAGATAAAAGAAGAGAATGCATGTATTTCCAACTTAGAGGTCAAAATATTTATGAGAATACCTGGAGTATGAGTGGTCTTGAGCGAATGAATAATTTCATTAACCAAGATTATGTTGTCCATGATGTGCCGCCACTACACATAGCCTAACGTTTCTTTGGAGATGATGCAAGGAAGAATGGGTTTGATCTGGAGCATTATGACCTTTGTGATGATTTTATATATGACGTTGCAGAGTGAAATAGAATGAAACTTATTTGGGTTGGTGATGCGTTCCTCTTTAGGAATCAAGGTGAGGAAAATGGCGTGAAGATATTATAGCACCTTCTTTAAGGTTCTGGACTCCTCCACAAGCTCACAGGTCTCTTCGCTAACCATTGGCCAGTAGTAATGGAAGAAGTCAATAGTGAAGCCATCCGACCCAGGGAACTTTCTCGAGGGAATTTCCTTGATAACCTGATCAACTTCCTCCTATGAGCTTGGTCTCATTAGGGATTTGTTTTTCTCAGGGTGATTGTTACAAAAAAATCCCCCTGCAGATAGGTGGATATTCCCTCGGATTATAGACCCCTAATATCGAGACAAAAAGGTGAAAATGGACACTAACATTCCTTTAAATCTAGTTAAGCTAATCAAAAGAAAGAGAGGGAGAAGGTATGATGTGCCTTATTTAGAAGCTTGTCCTCTCTTTATCCAATCCAAAATTTCTCTCCAAGATCATAACATGACACGATACCTACAATGCCATGGAAAGTGAAAAAAAACAAAGAATTCCTACTCTACCAAGATTAGTTTAAACCAAATTCAGCCATAATAGACAAGCATATGAAATAATACACAAACTAGAAAGAAATAGGCCAAGCATATATTAATGAGAACATTAAAAATACACTTACAATCTATAGATGCAGTTGGAGTAGCCTCTCCAAGTCCTCTTCATCCAACCCTTACACGATGCTCCAAAGATCATAAGTTTCATAACCAAAATCTTCCTCCCAAGATCATAAGTTTGATACTTTAATCTTCCCTCCTTATCCACGGAAAGCCCTCATTGTATAGGATTTGGAGGCTTAACCACCATGGAGAGGATCACTCATCAAATCGACTAAAATGGGATCTCCAAGATATTTAGGGAGAAACTATCTCTTAAGGATTTTAGGGAGGAAATATCTCTCAAGAATTTTAAGGAGAAAATATTTCAACCATCCATGAGATCCTCAACCTACCCTAAAAAATAGGAAACCAAATGTGAGTTGGATTCTCACACTAAACTAATTTCCTTTTCATGAATATTAATAATAATTCAAGTGCACATAGTATTTTTACCTTCATATAATATATTTCTCCTCCACATTGACTATGGATTGTGACATGTGTTATTTCATGGTGTCGAGGTGTATGCGACACTTAGAAAGGTTCATATGAAACTTTTACAACACTTGTGACACTTAGGGAGATGTACTTAGGTGTGGAAATTTGATGTGTAACAGTATTCCCCTTAAAGTGTGAGGTCAGAAGAGAAACTAATGGATGAAACACTTTACAATTATTCAATGCAAGGGAGTGGAGTTGGAGAACCTGGAATAAGATGCAAACAACCATCAAACAATATTAATATATGTTCCATTTTCGAGGCAGACACACCTATGATTGGAATACGAGATGACTCAAAGCATGGTCGTCGACCAATACACTGCAGATCCATGAAAAATATTAACTAAGGGTATATCCACCAATGATACAATGTGGGTCTATACCTCCATGACATGAACTGATCGTAGCCATGAGAAATACACAGTAGAGATACGAGATGATAAAACATAGCCATAGACCAATACAATGTGGATCTATGTGATAGTCTATATATCATCATGCTCAAATGATCTCCTTCACAGCCTGGGCAAAGAAAATAACATAGTGAATGCTCAACCCAAGGTCTTCATCCCAATCCCAATGTGGTAGAAATCTATCCATGTGAATATATGTTTTGATGTCAAACATGGTAGAAACCACTTGATTACTGGTCATTGAGGTAAACTGTTAAAAAGTGTGAGGGAAATCACCAATGATGTCAGTGACTCCCAAGGTACCCTAGTACAATCCAATGAATATGAATAAATTAGTTTAATTAGAACATTTGTGGAATCACCTGATTAGAGATCATTGATGTAAACCTATTTTCAGAGGCGAGGAGGCCTACCATTGAGGCATGTAGGTCCTAAGGTACTAACTGGTTTCTAATTATAATTCTCAGATAATGTGTTGAGGTCGACATGAAAAGACTCGTTGAAGGAGGGCCTTGATGTATCCCCAATCATCGACACAAAAATGATATAGGAAAGTGATGTGAGATGGTGAAATGAATGACCATGGACTGACACATGAAATGGAAACTGACGATACTGCAGATGGATGGTTTGAAGTGAAAATTCCCTTGAACATGATGAGGCATGACAACTGACTTGGAAGAATTGAATCGACGAGTACTAAGAACGTAATGTGACAGAAATAAGAGTACTCTTCGACTGGACAAAAAAGTATGGAAACACATGGAATTGGTATGACTCTAAGACAAGTGAAATACCCAACTGTAAGATGAGACACAAACATGTTCTATGTTCAAGGGTGACAAAATCTGCCATAAAGGATTCTAAAAAGCTAGACCCACTTCTTTCAATTTTTCCCCCACCTAGATAGATGAGTACCTCTTTTTAATTTAAAGAGATTGAGGAGGGTAACACATGCTTGATATAACTCAACTTTGGTAAGTTCCTCTTTCTTTGTTTAATGAATTGAAAGAAGTAAGAGTGTGGTCCCATATGTGCTCTTCAATGTGTGATTTTAGTGATTTCATAGAAGGCAAACTCGATGGTTTTTCATGTTTAGAGAGTCTAAAAAGAACTTAAAGACTACTCTAGGGTTTTCCTTTTTCGTAATTTTAGTCTCGCAAGGCCGAAAAAGAGATAAACTACCTCTCTAAAGAAGCCCTTTCAAACCTTTTAATGAGTGTGAAAGGAAGCAATATCACTCAACAATCTTTTCATGTTTAGAGAGTCTGAAAAGAGATTAAAGGAGACTCCATGGGGTTCCTTTTTTGTATAGTCTTTACGAGTATGAAAAAGTGATAAAATTTTACTTGGTCACATTCTCATGTATTTACGAGAACGAGAAAGAAAAAAGACTAAGCTCGATATCAGTTTCATTTTTACATAAGCTTGAAAACAAAATTAAATTTATTCTTGTAAATTCCCAACGTAATTTCCAAAGGTAGGGATACCCATGGATGGTTGGTACTCTACCCCCAGCTTGAAAATCTAGTGTCTTAACCCCATAATGATAATCAAAAGCTGGAGACATGCCCCCCCCCAAGCTTCATTTCATTCGCCGACTTTGAGGTTATAACCAATTTCTGTACTAGATGGAGAAAACAGATAAGGAAGGATGAAAGGAAGGTTCAAATACAAGACCTAACGAAAGACTCAACTCCACATCTGTGAGATATAGCTAAAGACTTGAATTGATATCTACGATATATATCAAAATACTCGACCCAACGAGAGAGGTGACTCTTTCATTTTTTAACAAGATTGACATAGGAAAACAACTATGCTCAAGACCTTTGTTTCATTTTTTAAAGAGCTTTCCACAAAGAAGTAAAACTATGGTCATGGCTCTGGGTTCAATCCCCATATTTCTATTTCATTTTTTAACGAGCTTGATACAGAGAGGAAAACTATGCTCATAGCTTCTGTTTCATTTTTAACGAGATTGCCATAGAAAAGAAAAACTATGCTCGTGACCTCTGTTTCATTTTTTAACAAGATTGCCACAGAGAAGAAAGACTATGCTCATTGATTTTGTTTAATTTTTTAACGAGCTTGCCACAGAGAAGAAGAACTATGCTCATGGCTTCCAAGATTAAAATTCTCTAGAAGGAATACATGTTAAGGGATAGATGTCAATCATGGCTTCCAAGAGATCTTCGCTAGATGGAATAAAAACACTCTGGAAGGAAAACATGTCGACGACCTCAATAAGGGTAGGGAGATCTAGCTCTAATAGCCCTATCAAAGAGATGACAATGTCAACTAACATATCTAATTCAGGATAAGGGAGATATTCCCTCTCGTGTGGGGTTGAATGCATGAGGCAAGCCATTACATAATTTACATGTGGTGGGGCGAACATCACTGGCATGTATGGACCATTCACGGAAGGTGGATGGTTTACCATCAGATGAGGGTTAATGAATGAAAATTGGTCAATCATTAATATTTTTCCATTGTGAGGGAAACACATCACTCAAAAGAGAGTGGACACAAAAGTTGTCATAACGTAGACATAGTCTCATCTGAGGAGTAGGTTAAATTCTAAGGGGACATGAACTAACATCACATCGATGTAAACCATTTTTCTTCCCAAAGTAACCAGAAACTAAGGAAGGATATGTAAAGGTTGACTAACTTGTCTGTCAAAGGTCAACAAATTCTGAGTCACGGGCACAAGCTGTGGTGAACCAAAATCTTTCCAAGTATTCACAGATAATATGCTAACAGAAGCACCTTCATCTATTACAGTGTTAGGAATATTCCTATCACAAACCTTCACGGTGATTTGGAAAATCAAGTAAGAAGGAAGACAAGGTTCTATCAAATGATTCCAATTAATAGAAACCATTTGATTTATTGAAGGGGGTGCCATTGATATGGGTAAAGTTCCCCCTTGTCTAGGTGAATCAATATTAACGAGGTAGACCTGAGCGACATCCTCACTCTTTGAATGAAGGGTGGGATTGACCGATGAGGGAACCAAATCAATCACTTTGGTTGCACTCTTCAAGGGAGGAGTGGAATCGACAGATTACAGAACCATATCGATCACTTGGGTACTCCTCAAGGGAGGAGTGTGATCGACCGATGATTCTTGTTGACTTTATCAACACTCCCAGTATGATTAACTGTATATGGTTGCTTGGATCCAATAAGATATGGTGTGGTTGGAGGCTTGGTCCCTTTCTGGTTCTTCTTCTTCTTCTTTTTTCATTTCTTCTTCTTCTTATCAACTTGGCTACTCTCTTTAAAGATTTCACTAGGCATAGAAGGAGAAAGGGAAGGAGACTTCATGGGTGAAGAAGGAGAAAGGTTGACATGAGTTTGATGTGTGGGTAGTGTGCTGACATATGAAGCACTAGGTGCATTCAAAGCACTGGGAAGATTCGATATCACTAGAGTTGGGAACAACCGAACCAATAATACGATCGTGAGTCCCAAAATACTCATTGTGGTAATGCACGAAGGACCAATGTTTACGAAAGAAGGAAAGGTGAAAGGTTCCCTCGGAAAAGGGGTTCCTCCATTGGTACTCCTAGAAGTTGAATCCATTGACACTGACTTGACCTAAGGTACACTAAGGAAAAAAAACAATACATGCTACAAATCTGAGAAGCAAACAATCAAACAAACCTTCCCACGATGAAATCACTAGTTGGTGATGAAATTCAACATCACAATATAAATATAGGAAGGGGTTGGGATAGAGCGGGTGGATCAGTTACATTGGCGACATACTTAACGAACTTATGCCTTGGTGCAATATTCCACACAACTATCATGGATTTACCCTCCAGGGAGCCCTTGAGTGAGTTTGACAAACGTTTGTTCCAGGTACAGTGAAGACTTCCCTTCATCGTTATCTCATGTATTGACCCTAAATAAAGGCCACTGAGGTTACCAAATACAACAATGATTCCTAGGGAAACAATTGATAGTCCGATATACACGTAAGGGCAGGGTAACTGAGCCCGAAATCAACTTGAGAAGACCCACACATGGTTGTTTTCTCAAGTGGCCCCCAATAATACGTGCAACCACTACACCAAGACCAAAAAATTAGGGTTAGTAACTCTGTTGGTATTAATGCAACCTMGTGATTGACCCTTGTGTGAGAAGGGCTTCCCAAGACAAAATGTAGTAAATGGATTTCATCATTTCCGAACTCAAGATTCTATGTTTGTTTAYAGCTTTGGAAAGTTATCTTTCACACCTATTCCAAATCCCTACAACTAATATAATGTAGGTTGCAAAGAGCCCTAGAAATAAAAGTTTCTAGGTAGATTTTAATTAACACATAAATTTTATTAAGTTTTTGTTACTCAAGAGGAAAATGGCATGCACTAAATGATGTTTTGACCAACTCTAAAAAATTCAAGGAAATGAGAATGGAAATATTTCACTTCAATAAAATCTATACTACGAGAAGGAGAAAATGTTTATCATTACCATATGCACAATGTCCCAAATTCTTATTAAATTCATCGATATCAAAATCCTCAATAAATGAGCCAAAGAGACTGTACACCAATACATGATTCTCCCCCCCCCCCTAATGCAAATGAATGGATGCCCACAATCTAATGCAAAGAAAGAAATTAAAACTTTTTATTTCAAAGATACACTAAAAGAAATATCGAGTTTCTTCAAAACAAAATCAACCCAAACAAAGACATAAGACAAAGTACAGACTCTGGGCAAAAATATCTGCAAGATAAACTGGGAAAAACTAAGCAGAAAAGGGTAGAAATCAACAAAAAAGGATATCAATGCTCATGTTTTCAAGGGCACAGAGTGTTGTAGCTCTTTTATATACACTGCAGGGGAGTGATTATTACATATCAACGATATGATATACACTGCAAGGGAGCACTACCCTTCCCAGAAACTTAGAACAGAGGCTTAAAACTTAGAAAAATTCACCAAGAATTCCCAGAATTTTGTGAAATTGTCAATGAAGAGGGGAGAAAGGAAATAAATCAGGAACAAATATTAAAAATGATCTAAAAGTGGGAAAAAGGTAGAGACAATCCAAGGAAATACAAGTCAATTTCCTTCCCCAGTGAAGTCACCAATTTTTGTTGCAGGAAAATTCCCCTACGAATAAGTGAATATCCTCTTGGATCCCAGACCCTTACTACTAAGACAAAAATATGATAACATTGGACACTAACATTCCTTTAAATGTAGTTAAACTAGTCAAAGGGAAAAGAGGAATAAAGTATGATGTACCTTTTTCTGAAGCTTGTCCTTGCTTAATCTAGGCTGAACTTGATCTCCAAGCTCCTTAATGATATCTTCAATCTAGTAGACAACAAAGACAACATAGAATTCCTACTCTAACAAGATTAGTTTAAACTAAATTTATCAATAATAGACAAGTATATGAAACCATACACAAAATTAAAGGCAATAGGCCAAGCATATATTAATGAGAACTTTAAAGAGATACTTACAATCTATAGATTTCGTTGAAGAAACCTCTCCAAGTCCTCCTCGTCTAGTCCTTGCACGATGCTCCCAAGATCATAGGTTTGATTTCCAAAAACTTCCTCCCAAGATCATAGGTTTTGATACCTCTAATCTTCCTCTATTCTCTTCTCCATGGAAAATACCTCATTATGGAAAATCCCTCTAGGAATTGTTCGACGGGTGTTTGAGCGAGGAAAATGTCACCAAATGCATTTTTATTCCAATCTCAAAGTTTTTGTTTGAAATTTTTCAGGCGTTGTTAGAATCTGTACATCTGGGTGCCATGCTAAATTTCTACTTTGGCCCACCAGGTGTGGGAGAGATCTAAGAAGTCTAGGTGGGATAGCCAGAATTTCTAAAAGTGGAAGGGTTTATACTTTGGAGTTAGGATTGTGTCTACCAATAGTTGTAATGGCCAATGATATGAGCCAACTTTTGGGAGGATTTCATCCTCAATGAGTGGGCCCTAAATCATTAGGTTTTCCTAAAGTAGAAAATGATCCATTCGGCTGGTAATGTGTTGGATCCCTGCTCATTTGTTAGACCAGGTAAAGGAGCCATTCTTGGTCTCAATGTCGATTAGATTGAGGTTGTCTATGAGGTGGCGAAACATGTTGTTGTCTTGGTCCAAGCATTTCAAACCCCGACTTTTTTCTTCTAAGGTGAGGATGTTGTTGAAATATCCTCCCAAAATCCATTGCTCTACCTCTTTTACTCTTAGTGTGTTGATATAAGAAAGAATATCTAAGAGGTTATCTTTCTCTTGATTGAGTTGAGGGCCATAAGAATTAGTAATGACTTCTGATTTGCTAAATCCTATAACTCTGTATTTTATGGTGAGTGTACCCATTGTTGAGAAGGTCAGTTCTAGAATGATTATGGTCAGGTTCCAGAGGATAGATAATCCCCCTACCACCCCCTTGGATTCGGTATAGGTGAAGTTACAATTCCTCCAACATATTTTGAATGCTTCTTTTGCCATATTGCCTGCAAATTTGGTTTCTTGGAGTAATAAAATATCCAGGTCTTTTGATTTGACACAGTTTCAAGGGTTCCATTATTTGGATATTCCATTGATACCTATAATATTCCAAGTGGTGATATTCATCATACTTAATTATGGGGAGAGAGAAAATAGCCTTCTGAGAGGCGTTATATTTTCCCTACGTTAATCATGAATTTTCCTACCTCTTTTATTAGTTGATGTGTCGATTTGTGCCCACGTATCTTGCCTTATTTCTGGTTCCACTTGGGATTTGGATCTGGATCCAGGTGTATGCCTAAGAGAGAGGTCGTACCCACTGTGGAATTGATGAAAACCTTGTTTACTTTCCTGAGTTTCTCCACTTGGATGGATTGTAGTTCTTTTTGGTTGAGTGTTTCCTCAAGTTTGTCGAGGTCGATTTCCTCAAGTTCCATTTCATCTATCTGCATTATGATCTCACCTTCTTCATCATCTGGGTCTTTACCCGGTGTTGTGTGGTCTTGGGGATCATGGCTTGGGATTTTCTCTAAAACTGGATCAAGGGTTTTCTTTCCTTTACCTTTTCCTTTGCCTGGTTTTGAAGTTTTGCGGGGGTTTTCAACTTCCTCCGTATTTGGTAGGTTGTTGAGAGCATCAAAGGAATTGTTGGTGGGGATCTTCCTACTTCCAGTATGCATGGGTTTTTTTTAGGTTTGTTTCTTGCATCCTTGCACTTGGGTGAATTGATCTTGTTGTTTTTCCTCTGATGTTGTTCGGGATGGTGGATTGAGGGGTAAATATTTGAATATATACCCATGTTCGTGACATTTTCGACATCTGAAAGGGATGTGTTCTTAATCAATGGTATGATTCCATACTTCATATTGATACTCTATGGTGACTGATCCTAGTATGGCTTTGGAGATATTCATGTAGACATGGATCCGTGCGTATGAAGTGTATTTTCTCTACTTCGTAGCTTCTGAGGATTTCACATACCTTCCTAGCATATTTCCAATGCCCATTAGCGTTTCCTCAAGACATAATTCCTAGGGTAGAGAGTACAGGCAAATCTAGACAGGGGCACAACCAAAGTCTTCCTTTTTTGGGCATAAACGATCTATCCAAAACCTTAGATATAACCCGAACGAGTTGTAGAAGTAGGGGCAATTTCCAAAAACCCTATCTTTGTCCTCCAGACTATAGAAGATGATTGTGAATAATCCATTGGAACTTAATTGCATCTCATAGTATCCTTTCAGATTCCACTAGTTCTTTATCCATTTCGTGAGATCCCTTTCCAATGGCCAGATCCCTAAAAAATTTCCAATCAAGGCGTGATATTTCATAAATTAGGTGTGTTCTCCTACCATGGTACATTTTATTACATTTTTTGGTGTTGTTGGTACTTGAGCTATGCATTTCCTTAGTTCCCAGTTTAGAGATTCCTTTGGATGCGACGATTGAGCTTCCATTTCCATGCTTTTTCTTGAGCCTTTTTCTTCTTGTAGAAGGTGATCTTTGAGATGCGGTGGTGTCTTGAAGGAAGGTCGTTGAGATATGAACCCATCCTTTTCATTGGATGTGCCACTCTTGCAAGAGGGGTTTTTCATCCCCCTGTCTGAGTTCATGCTGCGCAAACAGGTCCCGCCTTTTTTTCGGGTGCAACTCTACTCAAATCGATGCAAAGGAGGGTCTGAAGTTGCAGAGGGTAGAGGATGTAGCCCATGGAAACCCTAGCTCCTCATGAACCAATGAATGGGTTCAATCTATTATTATTTATTATTTAAAATAATATAATCATTTTATTTATTTTTGGGATAGTATCTCA
>SNQJ01S0075153.1:24947-36855 GCA_010110895.2 Picea sitchensis | reverse complement strand
ATGAAAGTATTGTTCTGCATCACTTGAGAGATGATGAAAGGACCAGTCCACAAATTGTCAAATTTCCCATGCTTTCCCTTATCCCGTCTTTAAGCATCCCACTTCAAAACAATATCCCCTGTTTGAAAAATATATTCTTTAGGCTTCTTGTCAAAGCTCTCTTTCATCTTATTTCAATGTAATTCTGTCTTCTCAAGTAACTGCTCCCTTAACTGCTGAAGCTGAACAAGATGAAGAATCCTTCTAACCAAATAATTTGGTTCCCCTTCTTCTTCTTGAAATTTTTTTGCAACAGGTAGTGCAAGTTGGATAGGAAAAATGGCTTTAGTGCCATACACTAACTTGAATGGAGAAGTGCCAATGGACTTCTTATTTGTCACTCTATCAGCCTAGAGTGAAAATTTTAACTTAGAATCCCAACTCTTTTGATCTTCTTCAAGAAACTTTCTAATAATCCTCACTAGGCTTTTGTTTGATGATTCAGCAAGGCCATTGCCTTGAGGATAGTAGGAAGTTGAGTGAACAAGATGAATACCCATGTATTCATATAACTTCACCAAAACATCAGCTTTAAAAGCAATTGCATTATTAGTAACAAGTCTTTTGGGGCAGCCAAATCTAGCAAAAATGTGATCATTCAAGAAATATATGATTACAGAATGAGTGGCATTCCTAGTAGGAATAGCCTCAACCCATTTTGTACAGTATTCAGTTGCTACCATGATCCACCTATGCTGGCCACTTGAAGATGGATGTATATCTCCAATGAATTCCAACCCCCATTGTTGGAAGGGTGCAGTGACTACAATGGGTTTCAATGGGAGATATTTCAGCTGTTGTTTTCCAGTGAACCTTTGGTACTTGTCACATGTCTTTACATACGAGGAAACATCAGAAAATAAACATGGACAATAGTAACCATCCCTCAAAATATTGTGGATTATAGTTTTCCAGTAGTGATGGCCACCACAATTTCTGCTATGAAATTGATGCATAACCTGAACTGATTCCTCTTTATCAAGGCACCTCAACAACAACCTAGAGGGGTCTTTCCAATAGAACATATTTTCATTAATACAAAAATTGATTGCCTTGAGTTTTAGTTCTCTTACATGTGTTTGATTCATCTCTGGAGGGGCTGCAAGGTTTTGTAAAAAGTATACTATGCTGCTGTACCATTCACAAGAAGACAAATGGGCTGATATTGGCTGATCATGACTGTACCTTTCAACTGAGATTTCATATTGTGCATCCTTTACATTTATGTTGATAAAATTAATACCCAACACCTCACAATTCTCTTCAGCAAGAAGCTTTTCCAAACTCTGACCCTTTATCAAATTAGGTTGCTTAATATCAATGTCAAACTCAATGAGTTTGGAAATCCACTTGGCTCTTTTTCCATCTATATCTGGTTGTATGAGCACATCTCTGACTGAAATATATGGTACATAATCTATAAATTTGGCATGAAAAATATAGATCCTAAAAGCCTTAAGTGACTTGATCAAAGCATAAGATTGTTTTTCAATAGGATCATACTTTACCTCAACATCTCTTAATGTCTTGCTAAATAATGCTACTGGTTGTTCCTGACCTTGATCATTTCTCTGAAGTAACATTGCTGCAATTGTGTCATTAGATGCAAATGAAAAGATGTTGAAATATTACAATAGTCTGAGTTGATCAAAGTAGGAGCTGACATAAGAGATTTCTTAATAGCTTCAAAAGAATCCATTTCTGCATCATTCCATTTAACTTCTGAATCCTTTCTCAGCATACCATTGATGTGTTTAATCAATTCTGCAAAATTAGGAATAAATCTCCTAATAAAGTTAATCTTTCCAAGAAATGATTGAATGTCTTTCTTAGATCTAGGAATGGATATCTTCAGAATAGCTTATACTCTTGCAGGGTCAATCTTTACTCCTTCAACACTCACTATGTGCCCCAGAAGATTACCTTCTTTCAATGCAAACTAAGATTTCTTTGGATTGAGTGAAAGTCCATACCTTCTGCACTTCAAGAATGTCTTCCTCAAATGTTGCAAATGTTCTTTATGGCTGTGAGAAAACATTGTTAGATCATCCAAATATATCAAAACAAACTTATACTTCTCACCTACAAAGGAAATGTCCATGGTCCTCTGAAAGGTGGCCCCAACATTCATAAGCCCAAAGGGAATCTTGGCATACATAAAAGTACCCCAAGGAGTTGTGAAGGATGTCTTTTCTCTGTCATCTAGATGTACTGAGATTTGGTTATAGCCTGAAAAACCATCAATAAAAGACATGACACTAGCTCTAGACACTCTTTGCAAGATATGCTCCATCTTCAGCAAAGGGAAGTTATCTTTCTTAGAACACTTGTTGAAGTTCCTGAAGTCAACACACAACCTAATTTCCCCATTCTTCTTCCTAATAGAAACTAAATTAGGAACCCAATCAAAATATCTTAGTGGAATGATAATTTGAGCATTCAATAACTTTTTAATTTCCTTTTCCATTATGGGTAGAAGAAGAGGATTGATAGATCTTAGTTTTTGATTGAATGGAGTGGCTTATTTATTCAAATGGATTTTATGCTCAATCACTTGAGTGTCATATGTATTTAAGTCACTGTACTCCCATGAAAAAATGTCTGAAAATTCTTTCATCAGGCTGCCATAATCAACTCTCTGTTCTATAGTCAATTGTGTGTATAGATTTGTGGTTTTTGGGCATTGTTCATCTCCTAAGTTGTAGTTAAAGACAACAAGGTCTTCCTATTTCTTATCAGGCTTCAAAGGCACATCATTCTGGTAAAACATCTTCTCAAGTGTTACTGATACCATTGGGATTTGATTATTAGGAAGTTGAATAATATCATGGCATCCAATTTTGTTTTTCAATTTAGGATTTTTGACCTTTTCAACATTTTCATTTTCATGATTTATATGGAGGGCTGAAAACTCATCTATAACTTCCAGAAATCTAACCAATTCCTCATCATCTTCAAACACTTTCCAAAACTTTACATTGTCTGGAAAGGAGGGTCTATATTTCACTTGAATTTCATAGTTAAGCTTTGCTGGCAATGGTGGATTAAAAGTACTAGCTGAAACAACTAATGAATCATCAAGTTGATTCATGGCTCTAGGAATATATGAAATATTGAATGCTAGAAAAGAATCAATGAGATTCCATACCTCATCTCTATATGACTTAAGCCTGACATGTTTGGCTGGAAAAGTGTTCTTGATTTGTTGAATTATCAGATCAACATCTCCATATACTTTCAGCCCTTGAATATTCATGTCCTTAGCATCATTTAATCCCAAGACCAAGGCTTCGTATTCTTCTATGTTATTTGTCACCTCGAAATCCAACTTGAAGGACACATGAATTTTTTCTTTGGAAGGTGAAACAAAAACAACACCTGCTCCTGCAGATTCTCTTGAACAAGCGCCATCAAAGAACATACTCCATATAAGAGTGCTTTCCACTTCTGAAGATTGGCAAATAGGCTTTTTGAGCTGCAAATATGATGACTGAGAATCATCAATCTGAAGTATACAAGATCCCAAACCTGTGTCAAATGAGTAGATGGGATGATTAGTAGGCTCCTTCTCATCATTGATAGTATAGGCTAATTGTGCTTCCCTATACAATCTCCTTTGTTCCCCTCCAAAGACTGGGACAATTGCATAAGAAAGGTCATTTTGAAAGGTGCATCCTAGCCTCTTGATCCATGCTCTATATAAAAGCATACCAAATTTGGGTGGCACATCAGCTACCACAATGTCCATTACCATGTTCCTCAAGCACAACTGGGATACGTAAATTACTAGATCTTTACTCAAGCCAAGGCACTTAACCTTCCTAGAGTCAAATGAAAATAAATCTTGATAAGACTTGGTAATTTCTAAACCCAACTCATCCATGACTGCTTTTTGCATGAGGTTATGAGAAGATCTTTTGTCTAAAAGGCAATTATGCAGAATTTTATCATGGATGTTCAAAGAGACATAAAAAGGTGGAGAGGTTTCCTCACGGTCTTCAACCATTGGACTAAGGACAATAGTAGGCTTATCATCTTGGAGGTTTACAACATCAACAACAACTGGCATGGATTTAAGCTCAAGGGATTTGAGGATGGTTTGTTTGAAGGTATCATTCTTCATTAATTCCATGAGTTGTATGAGAATTTTTACCTTCTGAATTTCTAATTCAAAGATGAATGAAAAAGGAACTTTGTCAGGGTTTCTTACCTCTTGCAGAGGAGCTTTAAGAAGTACTTGATTCTTTGTTTGAGCCTGATCTTTACTTGGTTGCTGTTTTGTAGGGGAAACAACTTTCTTGGGAGGAGCTTTCTCATCTTGCTTACTATGAATTTGTTTATATCTCATATTGTACCTATTCTGATCATCAACTTGAAAAATAAATCCATCATTTGAGTCTTGATTATCCTGCTGACTAATCAAAGCTTCTTCATAAGCAGATTGTGTTAAGAAACATGCATCACCTTTATCTCCCAGACAATGAATCTCATCATCTTCTTCTGGCTGATCTTCCTCCATTACTGTGTTCTGAAAAGGGGCTTTAATATTCTGATCCTCATTAGCATTTCTATTCCCTTGTAAAAATGATGTTGCTCATTATTTATTCTATAAGGATTTGGATTTCAAGGAATAAAAGCATTAGGATCTCTACCTTTTATAGGCTTCTTGTTTTCAATCTTCATCTTGGAAAATTCATAAGTCAAAGATTATATCATCTTAGCCATCTTTTCAATATTGGGATCAACACTTGATGATGGGGCTTCTCCTTTTTGTTTCCTTCTATCACCTCTACCTTTCAACTTCTCTGCAGCAAGGATGTTAGATTCCACTTCAAGTGTTGCATCCTGCATAACATCCAATGTAACATACCTCCTTTCTCTTANATCAACACTTGATGATGGGGCTTCTCCTTTTTGTTTCCTTCTATCACCTCTACCTTTCAACTTCTCTGCAGCAAGGATGTTAGATTCCACTTCAAGTGTTGCATCCTGCATAACATCCAATGTAACATACCTCCTTTCTCTTATCAACAAGAAAAATTCAGAATCAAAGGCATTAACATATGTGATTTTTTCAAAGGTAGAAGTAGGATTGATTTTAGCTGGGATCTTGCTATACATCCGGTAAAATTTATTGGTAAAGTCTGACACTGATTGACCACTTTCCCTTCTCAAGTTCCCAAACTCTGTAATGTAGTAAATAGAATCCTTCTTATCCCCCCATTGTTTTAAGAAAGTATCATCAAAACTTTCAATACCTGTTATGGATCTCGGTGTTAATTCTCCAAACAATCTCCCGGCCTCTCCATCTAAACTTTGCACAAACACTCTCATCCATACATCCTCTTGTGTGATATTTAAGTTATCAACATAACTATAAAATAATTCAAGATTCTCTTTAGCTGTGACCTCTTCTATCCCTGAAAATTTAGGCATGTACTTTTGATAATCTTCAGTAGGCATTGCATTCAAAGGATTAGGAAATACTAATGGTGCATATCTAACAACTATGATTCTTTCCATCTTAGTGAGATTTTGAGGTGTTGCTACCATGATAGTGGTAGATGTAGATGTACTGGAAGTTTGGATCACTAGGGATTGAGATGAGGTTGATATAGAGGATGAAGGTGAGGTAATGAGAGAGAAAGGTATTTCCGGACTTGCAATGGAAGAAGGGAAATACAAATCTCTATAGAATTCAGACAATAACTTGGCAAGGATTTCTTCTCCTTTTATAGACAATTCATGTAAGACAAACTCAACTGTAGGAAGATTTGTATGAATGTAGGCTGAGTTTGGTTCTGTTTTAGACTGAGAAGATTCTATATAGGATGAGCAATTGTCTTCTTCAAAAAATGGTTTACTATCTACTTGAGTAAGATCAGAAGATCCTTGAAATTATGAAACTACTTTTTCACTATCTGTCTTTGAGCTTATAGATTCAACAAGTGTTTGTTTTATTAATGGATTTTTTGGAAAAGATACGAAGGGATTTCTAGAGATACCTGAACTTGAAGATACCTTCTGGAATGCCTTTCCTTCTTTGATGATCCTCTCAGGATCAGATACTGGATTAGTTAGTGGTTGCTGAGGATTTGCTTGAGTATGTCCCTTCTTAGGAGCCACAATGTACCAATGGAGTTGCCAAATAGAATATTACAACCAAACTAATGCCTTGCCTTTGTCTATCATCAAAAGCTAAGACTATTTCATCTCCCAGGGAAGCTTGCTTCACATTCCTTTCCCCAACAATGACGCCAATTTGTTATCACTCTAAGAATCACTCAAGGTTGTAGTTTGAGTAAGCTCGGTAACTTAATCAAATGTTTAATAAAATATATAAATTTGATCAGAAGTGGATAACTCACTCACTCACTCAAGATACATTGAATATATCCAGACAAGATAAGGCTCTCAAAAGGTATGATCAAATGGTTTTTTAAACTCAGATGGGTGGAGAACATTCACTATACTAGAAAGATCATGTATATTGAATATATAGATGAAAGGATGACTATAATAAAGAAGAATACTTATATTTCTGCCTACTAATGCAACGATTAAAAGATATTAATCAGTCATTGTGTAAACAAAACAAATGAATATGACATTCAATATAAGTACAAGAAAAGAAGAATGGACAGAGGTCTGAACAATAACAATGAGACAAAATTATGATTCCATCATATATAATATCAAAGTATTTAAAGAGTGTGTAAAGCTCTCCAAAATCGAACCCCTTATAATGATGCCTCAATGGGCTTAAATAACTTTTAAAAATTAGACTAGGATCCTCAAGAGATGGATCTGAATGCCACCTATCAGATGAAATCTAAACTAATACAAAAAGGCAGAATCAAATCCTATTTCTAAGGGATAGGTATCCCATCTGAATTCCAAATATTTAGCTCCACCTGAGATTCCTCGTGGCTATAGAAGTCCTTCATTGCCTTTATCTAACACTTGGAGAAATGACTCACCCATTGAATGCTGAAAATCAAGTCAAATTTGACCAAAACTCTTACACGCAAAAGGTTGACAAGTTGGTAGCGCACTGCATAGAGAAAACACAGTCTGCGCTGCAAACTCCTATAGGTGCCAGTCTTGCCAAAACACTTCAAAATTGCTTGAAAAATGATCTTGAAGGCTAAGAGTCTGTCTCATCAAAACACATATTACTGTAATTTGCTATCCTTATTGAGAATACTCAGACTTCATCTCAATAACCATATATCCATACATGCTTCCTTAAAGTAATTTCCATACACCTTCATAAGACTTCAAAACATATTAGTTCATGATAGGTCAACAACCATTAATCAAAAAACCTTGAAACAACCTCTGAATCAATAACCTTGCTTGGGAGAACTAGGAGAAGTAGTTTCTTTTAAGAATATTTCTAAATTCTTGATATTCTTGGCCAAATATATGTCTTCAACAAACTTTCTATTGTCTTCTCTCAAGCCGAGGTTCTGTTTGTACACATTAACCAATTGTTTCCTCTGAATCATCTTTTTTCTGATGTTCCTCTTGAGTTGGTTACACTCCCCTGCTAGTTCATCTATTTGACTTGAAAGTTGTCTACTGAGTGTGGCATTCTCTTGATGTGGTTTCTGATTCTTCTCTTGGACTTCTTTGAGTTGTCTGTCTACATCCTTGAATAATTGAGCCCAATTAGCTTTAGGTCCTTGATCTGTCTCTGGAGATGACTCTGGTGGAGATTCACTCAATTGGACTACCGCCTCAGGTGCTTCCTTTTCAATAGGAGAAACTTTCAATCTTCATAACCTAGTTCTAGGTTTTATAACATCAGTGCTTTGACGAGATTCCTCTGCTAATACAAGCTTTCTCCTAGATGACCTTCTGAGGGTTGGTGTACCAATTCTAGCTTGGATAGTCTGAATATTATCTTCAATATCCATTAGAGGAATATCCACATGAGGCTCTAATTGTTCTTTAATAATCACCTCTTTAGCCTTTCCTTTTCTCTTATCTCTTTTATATACTTGGACAGGTAAAGGTTCTCGAGGCATGTGGTCTTGAGGGGACTGTGGTGTTTCATATGATGGAGAAGAGGGAGTAGTGGAAGCAGAGGAATGCGGTACCTCAGATTATGGAGCAAAGGGGGCAGTGTGAGGTGTTGCAGTCTTCTTCTTAGGATTTTTGATTTTTAAAGGAGAAAGAGGCAGGTCAATTTTGTAATTAGATACAAACAAGAAAGTGGGCCAATCCTTCCCTTCCCTCTTCAACTGTTCAATGACCATGAGTTTGATTAATTCATGGTGAAAAATGGACCTTTGGAGTTTACCAGGATTTCATTGTGCAAATGAAATCATTCTTTGCAAACTCATGAAAAGGAAGTAAGGTAAGTCTATTTCCTTCTTACTAGTGAAATGGAGAAGTAGTTTGAAATGGTATTGCAAAACCCAACTGTATCTCCCTTCACAAGTAAAAAATATCTGGATGATGAACAAAATCTTATCATACTCCTCTAGCAGCCACTTCCTTAGCACACCCTTCACCAAATTAGATCCCCTATGTTGAGGCTTGAGCATGTCTTGACACCAATCCTCCTTTTCTAGTTTCCTTGCCTTGAACCATAGTTCCCCTGTCCTAGGGATCTCAATCACTTCCGCAATCAAATCCACTGTCAAATGGATTTACAAGGTTCCAACCTGTGTCTTACCATTCCTGTAATTCTGCACAAAGTCTCTTGAAACTTCCAGATGATATCCTTCGAGCTTATGACAAAACCTCCAACATCCCATGCGCTTGAAGGAGTCCACATGGTTAGGGTTTTGTTCGATCATAGTGGTATTAATGGACTTGAATATAACCACAAATCCTGACCTCTTCCTGGGGATGGGGTCTTTCTTTGGATCCATCGGATGTATGAGCATCTGTTGTAAAACACTTATGCACAGAGAGAATTTAGAAGAAAACTCTAAAAACAACTTTCTTTGTTTCTACAAACCTTAGTAATTTCCTTTGATGGTGAGCTGCAACTTAGAAGAGGGTCTCAATACTTTGATGATTATCTAGGAACTTTGAAAAACCTTCTTGATATATGTTTTCACCTCAGAAGTTTTCAAATTTCAAAACAGATCTGTTGCTTCGAGTTGGTAGCGTGCCATGTATAAAAATGATGAGTGCACTGACAACGGTCACTGAGTTGGTAGCGATTTACGTACAAAAGTAACCAGGTGTGCTACGGAATCATCATAATGAAGAGGAATGATAGAAAGAAGGTCAAATCATGACTTGAAAGCCAATGATGGCTTATTAAAAACTAAAACCAACTTTTATGATACCTGACTCACTTTTAGGATATACATGACTTGACTTTGGCCATAAAAACTTAAGACAATGACCTTAATGACCACTTAGTCATCTATCAACATTGTTTGACATGACCAAGACTTGGTGATTGGACTCAATGAAGGATAGATCATGTTGAATGACTAAGGAAAACAAAGACTCAAAAACTACCTAAGGCTTAAATACAAATGAAAATTTATTGGGAGATAACAGATTCCACAGATGTTCGACTTCAGCTCATTTATTCACATTCACTAGAATGTACTAGGGTACCTTGGGAGTCATTGTAATAATTGGTGATTTCCCTCGCAATTGTTAACGATATACATTAAATGACCGATAATCAAGTGGTTTCTACCATGTTTGACATCAAGACATCTATTCACATGGCTATAATCGTATTGTTTTAGGATCGGGATGAAGACCTTGGGTTGGGCTCTCACTCTATTATACTCTTTTCCCAGGATATGTTGGATATAATTTGAGTATGAAGTATATTCTAGTATAACCATCATATTGGTAATCTCACTAATGTATACACTGTAACATAGATCCACTTTGTATTGGTCCGTGGCCATGTTTTTGTCATATCGTAGCTCCACAACATATTATTTCATGGCCAAATCAGATCATGTCATGGAGGTATGGATCCACATTGTATTTGATCCAGATGGATATTGGTGGCCACTCACCTCTTCCAACTGGCTCGCATATAGTTTTCATCTTGGAAAATTTTTCTAGCTTTTCGGGTCTTAAAATTTTGGGGCCGTTTTGAGGCCCTAAACAACATTTTTTGGGCTCGCCATAGTCCCATTGAAAACAGAGTTAGAGTGTGATGAAAACATGTGTAGTTCTCAGATAGACCTTTTCAATGGGCTACTGTGTTCCTAAAAAAAAGTTCGTATGCAAAAGTTAGGACCTCGAGAAGTTGATGTACCAACTGACCCCATTGGGGCCCACATGACTTTTGGCACTTCATCTCCTAGGGTTAGGTTTTTGGATGCCTAGGGTTTTATGATTACTTATTGATTTTAAAAAGGCTTGGAGGCCTCATTGTAGTGTGCTTAGGTGCATGCACATAGAAACCACATCTCTTCTCAGAGATTAGCTACCACCATTCAAACAAGATTGTTTCATTTTGCATTTATAGTTTCAACATATTTCTTTATTGAATAGAAGTTAAGTTTCACTGTATCTCTATTATTGTTCTTTGTATATCTGTGTTAATGTTATAGATATATATTTCATTTCATTCCGCTCATAAATCTGTATCAGTGGTATCATAGCGGTCTATTCTTCATTTGTTTCTCTGTGCATGTCCCCAACGAGGTCAGGGTGTAAGTAGTTGGGACTTGAACCAATTGAGCCTTTTCAATATCAAGCTCACCGAACCCGATGACCGCCCATGGGGGAAGAAAAGAGAGATGATAGGGTGGGATATCCCTTTAAATTGTTTCTTGAGGAATCCCTTGCATGACAGACGAACGCGATGATGGATAATTTTGTGCAAATCCTTCAACGACTGCCAACATGTGACACATCTTCCTCGAGCGGAGGCACCTTCCCCTTCAAGGTACACATCAATTTTGATATTCCTATATTTTAAGGTCAAATAGATGTGGATGTTGTATAAAAATGGTTAACTCTTCTAGAAGGGTATTTTTCTTTCCATAACTTTTACAATAGAGAAAATATTACATTTGCGCTCCTTAAGGCCGTCCCCCATGTCAAAGATTGGTGGGAGACTATTTTTTAGTAAAAGGAAATAGAGGAATCTACATTATTTGTAGTGGCACCCACTTGAGGTTCTTTCAAGGATGCTATTGAGGAACAATACTACCCTATTGGAAGCTATGATAACTTATATACAAGATGGACCACACTGCGACAATAAAGGGACCAAATAGTGCCAAAGTTCACCAATGTCTTCCATACCTTGCACACCAAGCTAGGTATTAAAGACTTTGAGCGAAATATGGTGCTCAAGTATTGTGGTGGTTTGCATAGATACATCCAAACATAAAAGGAGTTTCAGGACATATGATCCAAGATCTTTTCATCGTGACTTATATAGAATTGTATTAAATGAGCATAAATTAAAGTGCACCATTAAAGAAGGGAAAAATAAAAAATAAAGAGACATAAGCATCAGATATGAACACAAAAACTTGATAACAGATTTCATCCTTGGTGGACTACGTCTCTCGGTCCTGCTCTCAAATGGGTAGGCTCTTTCATTAAGTTAGCAAAAGAATTTGGAAAATACATAAATATACCTCATTTTGAAATCAAGATGCATAAATAATGCTCAGATCAGAAAACATACATCACCACTGAATTCATGGCGTCGAATTACCCAAAAATGGCTGTCTCCATGCTCTGATTCGACTCTCTCACTCCCAGGCCCAAGAAGAATTTTGTCTCGGTTTTTGTGCCCTCTACAACTTGCAATGATGACTGTATCATCTCAAAATATGTGCCCACAGGTCATACGGTCCAGCCTATTCTCCCCGGCTCTAGGTGGATTACACCTTTTAAGTAATAAACAAGC
>SNQJ01S0075153.1:0-24937 GCA_010110895.2 Picea sitchensis | reverse complement strand
GTACCTCTTGGTACATCTTCCCTTGTTTATTACTTAAAAGGTGTAATATTCCCAGAACTGGGGAGAAGAGGTGTGTATCGTACGACCTATGGACATGGATTTCAAGACGGTACAGTCATCGTTGCAGGTTGCATAGGGCACGAAAACCAAGACAAATTTCTTCTTGGGCCTCGGAGTGCCAAAGTCGGATCAGAGTGTGGAGACAGTAATTTTTAGGTAATTCGATGCCACGAATTCAGTGGTGATGTTTGTTTTCTGATCTAAGCATTATTTATGCATCTTGATTTCGGAATGAGGTTTATTTATGTATTTGCCAAATTCTTTTGTTTAGTTAATGAAAGAGCCTAACCATTTGAGAGTAGGACCCAGAGACGTAGTCCACCAGGGACGAACTCCGTTATCAAGTTTTTGTGTTCAGATCTGATGCTTATGTCTCTTCATTTTTGAGTTTTCCCTTCTTTAATGTTGCATTTTAATTTATGTTCATTTAGTACAATTCTTTATAAGCCACGATGGAAAGATCTCAGATCATGTTGGTATCAGAGTAGTCATCTTTGACTTGAATTGTTGAGTGTGAATGCTTACTAGGGCCAATCATAAACAGGGTGAAGTAAATCTTAAGACTTTCAATCCCAAAGTTGGTCATGTATCCAGAAGGAAGAAAATGGCAGAAGAGGACAAGAGTGATGAACAGGAAAAAAACTTTCACATGGTCTTTTATCAAATGTCAAAAATGGTCAAGCGAATGTATGGATATTATGAGAAGAGGATGAAGAAGAAAGGGAAGAAAAAGGAAGCACATGCAGATGATGATGCTTCGGTAAACCAAGGGGCTAGAGGAGATCCTCTTGAGCCTCTGTCTTCACCTTCAAGTTCTAGTTCTTCTTCCTCTGATCATTCTCATCATTCTCATCATTGTAGCCATAAAGACTCTTTTAAGAAACCATTATTAAAGCTTGATGTAAAATTTTCTTTACCTGTGTTTAATGGAGATGCTAATCCTTAAAATCTAGATAATTGGATCTGACAGGTTGAAGTGTATTGTCATGTCTATCATATTGATGAAGAGGAACTTAAAGTGCAACTGGCTTCTCTTTGGTTGGAAGGCATTGCTCTCGTATAGTGGGAGAGCAAGCTTCAGGACAGAAGTAAGTGTGGTAAGCTTCTTTCCTCATGGTCAAAATTTAAATCAGCGATAAGGAAGCAATTTTATCCATTAGGTTATTTACATAAAGAAATGATGGAATGGAAAACTTTAAGGCAAAGTAAAGGACAAATTATACAAAGTTTCACAGAAGAATTTAGGAAGAAATCTCTTGCATTGAAAATTCCTTTGGATTCTTATGAAAATTTAATGAAGTATATTGGCGCACTTCACAGTTATATTCAACATACTTTTCTCTTGTTTAACCCCACTAGTCTTGATGAAGTTTGTGTGCAAACCACTCACCTTGAGAACAGGGGGAAACATGTTCAAGAAGATCCCACAAAGAAACCTTCCAATTTCCCACAAAAGACTTTTAAGAAGTTTAAAAGGAAGGATAAGAAGACCTCTACAGTGACGAGGGAAGGAGGAAAACCATCTTGCACTTATTGCAAGAAGAGTAGTCACAATGAAGAACATTGTTGGAAAATGCATCCAGAAAAGAAACTGAAACAGTTTGGTGGAAAGGGGAGAACAAAGATCGTTGCTACGGTACAGCAAGATCTTGGTTTCGATTCAGGAGATGAATAAAAGATCACAGTAGTTGGAGTACAAGGTAAAGATTCTCTTCATGCTAGTTCTATTTCTAATGATGAATCTCATGTTGATGAATGAAAGAGGAATGAGTTATTTCATATAAGAGTTGTATCTAAACATACTAAGATAGATACATTGTTTGATCTGGGTTCCCAAGTAAACTTAATATCTGAAGCACTTGTCAAAAAGATGGGTCTTGAAACGAAACCACATCTGAAGCCTTATCGTCTTGGTTGGGTATGTGATAAAGAAAAACTTAATGTCACCAAACAATGTAGGATTAGATTTACTATTGCTTCAAAATTGATTGATGAAGTGGATTTGGATGTTGTACCACTTGATATATGTGGCATAATGTTGGGAAGTCCTTATCTTTATGATAGAAAAGCAGTCTTGTTTCGTCATGAGAATAAATACCACCTTACTAAAGGGGGGGTGGAATATATTGTTAGGGCTCACAGCATGAGGGTAAATACAACACTTGTTAGTGCAGGTCAAATGAAAAGACTTATAAACACTAATAAGACATATGTACTCATGGTCGTCAGAGAGAAAGATGTTGGGACATCCGATGCTTTCCAAGGGTGTGATCCATCTCTTAAAAAGGAATTAATTGATATTGTCTCTAAGTATGATGATATTTTTTAGGAACCAGACGGATTACCTCCTAAGAGGAAAATTCAACATGAGATACATCTTCAGCAGGATTCTCCTCTTCCTAATGTGGGCATGTACAGGATGTCATCTGTGGAGATGACAGATATCAAGAAGCAAGTACATGGCTTATTATATCAAGGGGTCATTAGGCCCAGTTCATCTCCTTGTGGTTCTCTGATCATGATGGTGCCAAAGAAAGATGGCACATGGTGAATGTGTTTCGATTACCGAGCTTTAAATAAAATCACGGTGAAAAATCGATACCCTCTTCCTCGCATAGATGATTTACTTGATCAATTGAAGAATGTTGTCTATTTCACTAAGTTGGATTTGCACAGTGGATATCATCAAATTAGAGTCGTAGAATAGGATTCATGGAAAACGGCCTTTAAAACCAAATAGGCATTGTTTGAGTGGTTGGTTATGTCATTTGGGCTTTGTAATGCTCCGGCAACTTTCATGCGTGTGATGAATGATGTATTCAGGCCTTTCATAGATGACTTTGTGATTGTATATTTAGACGACATTATTGTTTTTAGCGGGAATTGGGATCATCATGTGAGGCATGTAAAGCAAGTATTGGATACTTTTCAAAGGGAAATGTTATATGTAAAATTGTCTAAATGTGAATTTGGCAAGACTGCACTTGTGTACTTAGGTCATGTTGTAGGAGGAGAACAATTGAAAATTGACCCTTCCAAAATTGATGTAATTGTAAATTGGCATGAGCCAAAAAGTGTAACCGAAGTTCGAAGCTTATTAGGTGCAGTCCAGTATTGGAGGAGATTCATTCCCAACTTATCCTTCGTAGCAGCTCCTCTGCATGCCTTAACCAGTGTGAAGAACACTTTTCAGTGGGAAGAAAAACAACAAAAATCTTTCGACACTTTGAAGGAGAAGATCAGTATCGCACCAATATTACCACTGTTGAATCTTTAATAGCCTTTTCAGATCGAGATAGATGCCAGTGGATATGCCATCGGTGCAGTATTAATGCAATATAGTAAGCCTATTTGTTACCACTCTGAAACTTTTAACCAAGTTGTTGTTAATTACCCTACATATGATAAAGAGTTGTATGCAGTAGTCCAGAGCATAAAGAAATGGAAGTACTACTTGTTATGGAAGGAAACAATCATACATACAGATCACCAACCTTTACAGTATCTTCAAGCATAGACCAAATTGAAACAATATCGACACTACAGATGGATGGTTTTTTCTACAACAATTTCACTTGGTAATCAAGTACAAAAAGGGTACAAGTAACAAGGTAGTTGATATGATTTCTAGACCTCCTATTGTTGCTTCTGTTATTTTGAAGAATACTTATTTATCTCATGATATCTATGTAGAACAATATGCCATCGATGAATATTTTAAAGAAGTATATGTGAAGCTAAGACTTGGTAAACAGGTAGAGAACTATTGTCTACAGGGAAAACTACTCTACCATCTTGGAAAGCTATGTATTCCTACGAGTGAACGAGTCCATGTAATACGATAAGCTTATACTTCTCTTGTGTCTAGGCATTTTGGGGTAGGAAAAACTATGGCTCATTTGCAGAGCTTTTGTTATTGACCTCAAATGAAAGCAATTGTAACTAAATATGTAAAGGGGTGTGTGATGTGTTCTACTTGTAAGACCACTAATAGAAAACTGGGGCTATACTCACCACTTCCTGTTCCATCCCATCCATGGGAAAGTGTAACCATGGATTTTGTAGGGGGTTTACCCATGACCAAAGGAGGTCATGATTATTTGTATGTGGTAGTGGATAGGTTCAGCAAGATGTGTATCTTGATTCCATGTAAAAATCATATCGTCTCGGATCAAGATAATTGATTCCTTGGGGACTTCTAAACTAGCTTGTGGAGAATGATGGACACCAAACTGAAGAGGAGCATTGCTTTCCATCCACAGATCGATAGACAGACATAGGTGGTAAACTGAATAATGGTACTTTTGCTTCAAGGCTACTGCAGGAAGCGTCCCAAGGTATGGGATGAAAAAATACCCTATGTACAGCATGCGTACAACCGAGATTTACATTTATCCACTCAGAGTTCACCTTTTGAGACATGTTTTGGGTACCTACCAAATGTTCCTTTGGACTTGATGTAAGGGAGAGATGTTGATGTAAATGAAGAACGAACAGAGGATAGAGCCCGAAAGTTCATCCATAGGATTCAGCAATACACCAGGTAGTCTGGGAACAGTTGGAGAAAAGTCAAGCACAGTATAAAGCTCGGCATGACAAGCACAGGGTTGATCATTAGTTCCAGGTTGGAGACCCGGTATGGCTTCACATAAGCAAGGAGAGATTGAAGGGTGAAGGCAATAAACTCAAGCCCATTCTTTATGGATCCTTCACTATCTTGGATAAAAGTGGTACCAATGCTTTTCATCTGGATCTTCCACCTTATATGTAGATTTACTCAGTTGTGAACGTTGAGAACTTGAAACTTTTTTAGCCTCCCATGATGGATCAAGATGAGGAAGTTTCAATACCATTAGTTGATGAGTTTTCACCTGAGTACTTGGATGATCTATATGAATATATCATCCTAGATAGGAGGACGAGGAATTCACTCAAGGGTGATTTTGATTATCTTCGAGTAGGCTTAAAAGGCACACATCCAAGCAAGGCAAAGTGGATTGAGAAGGACAAAGTGAGGGGACTCTTCCCTCACTTACCAGTTTATTGATGAAAGTTTTTGGTGGTCCAAAAATCTCTCGGTGGGAAAAGGCGTGATCCAAAAGGATCGAGAGAAGGCTAAGAATAACTCAAAACTCACAGAGGCAACTCAGGACGCTCAAAATGGCTCCAGTAGACAAAGAAAGAGAAAAATCAAGTTCCAAAAACTTAGTGAAAATAGCATGATCGCGAAGATCCGCGTCTCAATATTTCTTGATGCAAATGAAGCTCATCAAAGCGAGGATTCGATTTGATAGATATTCACGGTCAAAGTTGCATTCAAACAAGGCCAGTGAGCAGGGTGCACATCATCGTCTGTACTGCTGATGTCAACAGCCGACATGTCAGGGTGATGTCATCATGATGGATGCTAAATTCAACATGCCACATGGTAGCACCAAAATCTACCATGTGTCACCCACCAATAGTATTTTCGGCGAGAGGTCGTGTGGACCCGGTAGAAGTTGCAGTGGCACCTCCAAAGCGACACCATGTGGCACCACCTAGGAAGCGCCATGTGTCATGTACGGATTGAAGAGGTGATTTACATCATCAAACAAGTGGACTAATCAGTGGGCACCACATGGACCAGGGCGTGCGAAACATCCAATAACAACTGCGAGATGGATTTCAAAAAATAAAAAGTGGCGGGTCCGCCAAATCGAAGCCGCGTAACATTGGCAAAAGATGGAAGGAATTATAGCAACTCTACTAAAGTTAGCGGGAGCATATATTACAATGTATATATATAAACAACCAACACTCTAAAATAAATTCTGATGGGATTCGACCCTGGAACCTCAATCGATGTCGAAATATATCATCATAACCAATGTGCCACATGTATCTTGGTACATACAATATTTATTATAAAGGTGTAATCCACCTAAATGCAGGGAGAGAATATAGGCTGGACCGTGACTGTAGGCACATATTTTGAGATAATCTGATCATCATTGCAAAGTTGTAGGGCACAAAGGGCAAAATTCTTCTGGGCCTTTGGGAGGTGAGAGAGAGTGAATGAGACATGGAGACTGACCATTTTGTTAATTGACATGCATGAATTGATGAGAATCGTGTATGTTTTCTGATCGAGCATTATTTATGCATCTTGATTTCAAAATGGGGTATATTTATGTATTTTCAAATTCTTTTGCTAACTTAATGAAAGAGCCTACCCATTTGAGGAAGCGGGACCTGGAGACGTAGTCCATCAAGGATGAAATCTGTTATCAAGTTTTTGTGTTCATATGCGATGCTTATGTCTCTTCATTTTTATTTTTCCCTTCTTTAATGGTGCACTAATTTATGCTCATTTAATACAATTCTATATAAGTCACAATGAAAAGATCTTGGATCCTTATGTCACGAAAGCTCCACTTTTGTTTGTATGTATCTATGCAAACCACCACAATACTTGAGCACCATATTTGGCGAGTCTTTAATACCTAGCTTGGTGTGCAGGTATGGAAGACATTGGTGAACTTTGGCACTATTTGGTCCCTTTATTGTGCATGGGTGTCATCTTGTATAAAGTTATCATATTTCCAATGGGGTTGTATTGTTCCTCAATGGCATCATGAAAGAACCTCAGAGTGGATTGCTTCTACAAATAATGTGAATTCCTCATTTTCCTTTTTACTAAAATAGTCTCCCACCCGATCTTTGACATGGGGGCTGACCTTAAGGAGATGCAAATGTAATATTTTCTCTGTGTAAAGTTATGGGAAAGAAAATGCCCTTCTAGAAGAGTTGACATTTTTTTGTAGCATCCACATCCTGTTTGACCTTAAAATATAGGAATATCAAAATTGATTTGTACCTTGAAGGAAGAGGCATAAAAGCTCGGGGAAGATGTGTCCTATGTTGGCGAATGGTTTGCACAAAATTATCCATCATCAGCGTTAGATGCAATCGCATAAGGGAATTCTCGAGCAATTTAAGGGATATCCACCTATCATCTCCTCTTTTCTTCCCCCCCATAGAAGGTCATCGGTTAAATTGAAGCTTGATATTGAAAAAGGCTCAGTGGACTACGAAGTCCCAATACTTACACCACGACCTCGTTAGGGACATATGCAGAGAAACTGAAATGAAGAATAGTGCTATGATACCCTTGTCTACCGAATTTATGAGGCGGAATGAAATGAAAATATATATCATAACATTAACAGGATATGCAAAGAACAATAATGGAATCTGATTGAAACAACTTTATTGAATATAAAGAAATATGTTGAAACTATAAAATGCAAAATGAAACAATCTTGTTTGAATGGTGGTAGCTAATCTTTTAGAAGAGATGTGATGGATACTTTCATTCTCAAGAAGATGATTAGAATTAGGCTCTAAAGGAATTTTTTACGATAAACAGGAGTTTTAAAAACCCTATACATCCAAAGAAACCTAACCCTAGGAGATGAAGTGCCTGCAAAAGTCATGGGCCCCAATGAAGTCTGGGTTCAATTTTGGCAATCAACTTCTCGATGTTGTAAATTTTGCATACGAACTTTTTTTTTAGGAACACAGTAGCCCATTGAAAAGGTCTATACGAGAACTACACATGTTTCATCACCTCTAACTTTCTGTTTTCAATGTCGTGAGCTAAAAAATGTTGTTTAGGGCCTCAAGCCTTTAAAATTTTAAGACCGAAAAGCTGAAAAATTTTCAAGATGAAAACTATATCTGAGAGCGAGTTGGAAAGAGGTGAGTAGCCGCAATATCCATCGGGATCAAATGATAATGGATCCATACCTCCATGACATGATCTGATTTGGCCATGAAATAATATGTTTATTAATTCTGATATGACAAAACATGGCCACGGACCAATACAAAGTGGATCTATATTACAGTGTATACATTAGTGAGATTACCAATATGATGGTTATACTAGAATATACTTCATACTCAAATTATATCCAACATATCCTGGGAAAAGAGTATAATAGAGTGAGAATGACAAGGTCTTCATCCCGATCCTAAAACAATACGATTATAGCCATGTGAATGAATGTCTTGATGTCAAACATGGTAGAAACCATGATTATCGGTCATTCATTAAGGTATATCGTTAAAAATTGCGAGGGAAATCACCAATTATTACAATGGCCCAAGATTTGTACCCTAATTTTATTCAGTGATGTGAATAGATGATTTGAGGTCGAACATCTGTGGAATCTGTTATCTCCCAATAAATTTTCATTTGTATTTAAGCCTTAGGTAGTTTTTGAGTCTTTGTTTTCCTTAGTCATTCAACATGATCTATCCTTCATTGAGTCCAATCACCAAGTCTTGGTCATGTCAAACAATGTTGATAGATGACTAAGTGGTCATTAAGGTCATTGTCTTAAGTTTTTATGGCCAAAGTCAAGTCATGTATATCCTAAAAGTGAGTCAGGTATCATAAAAGTTGGTTTTAGTTTTTAATAAGCCATCATTGGCTTTCAAGTCATGATTTGACCTTCTTTCTATCATTCCTCTTCATTATGATGATTCCGTAGCACACCTGGTTACTTTTGTACGTAAATCGCTTCTTTCGGTGGTAGTTATTGATTACACTCATCATTTACAGCACATGTACGCTTCTGGCTTCGAAAACAGATGCATTTTGAATTTTGAAAAGCTTAGGGGTGAAACATTTAATCAAGGAGACAAGGTTCCTGGGTATCAAAGTATTGAGACCCTCTTCTAAGTTGCAGCTCGCCATCAAAGGAAATTACTAAGGTTTGTAGAAACAAAGAAAGTTGTTTTTAGAGTTTTCTTCTAAATTCTCTCTGTGCATAAGTGTTTAGCGGATGCTCATACATGTCCAAATGGATCAAGAAAGACCCAGCCCGGGGAAGAGGTCGAGGTTGTGGTTATATTCAGAGTCCATTAATACCGCATATTTTGAGACAAAGAGCCTAACCATGTGGACTCCTTCAAGAACATATGATGCTTGAGGTTTTGTCAAAAGATAGAAGGATATCATGCGGAAGTTTCAAGACTTTGTCGCAGTGCAGGGAATGGTAAGACCGCAGGAGTTTGGAACCTTGTAAATCCAGTGATGGATTTGATTGGAAGTGATTGAGATCCCTAGGGCGGGGGCTATGGTTCAGAGGCGAGAGCTAGAGAAGGAGGATTGGTGTTAAGACATGCTCAAGCCTCAGCATAGGGGAGTTGATTTGGTCAAGGGTGTGCCAAGGAAGTGGCCGATAGAAGAATATGAAAAGTTTCTCTTCATCATTAAGAGATTATTTTTTATTGTGGAAAGGGAGATGTCTGATTGGGTTTTGCAATACCGTTTCAAGATTCTTCTCCATTTCATTGGTAAGAAGGAAATAGATTTACCTTACTTCCTTTTCATGAGTTTGCAAAGAATGATTTCATTTGCACAATGAAAATTTGATAAGATTTCAAAATCCATTTTCCACCATGCCTTAATCAAACTCATAGTCATTGAACAATTGAAGAAGGAGGGAAGGATTGGTCCACTTTCTTGTTTGTATCTAATTACAAAATTGACCTGCCTCTTTCTCCTTTAAAAATCAAAAATCCTAAGAAGAAAACTCCACCTTTGCCCCCTTGCTCCATAATCTGAGGTGCCGCATTCCTCATGCCACTACTCCCTCTTCTCCATCATATGAAACACCACAGTCCCCTCAAGACCACATGCCTCGAGAACCTTTGTCAAGTGAGAGATAGAGAAAGGAAGGGAAAGGGTGATTATTAAAAAGAGAACAATTGAGCCTCATGTGGATATTCTCTAATGGATAATGAGGGTAATCTTTAGACCTCCAAAACTAGAATTTAAGGTACCCAACCCTCGAGAAGGTCATCCAGGAGAAATCTTGTATTAGCAGAGGAATCTCGTCAAAGCACTGATTTTATAAAACCTAGAACTAGGTTATCAAGATTGAAAGTTTCTCCTATTGAAAAGGAAGCACCTGAGGCGGTAGTCCAATTGAGTGAATCTCCACCGAGTCATCTCAGGAGACGGATAAGGTTCAAAGCTAGGTAGGCAAATTGTTAAAGGGATCTTGAGACAGACAATTCAAAAGAAGTCCAAGAAGAATCCCGAAACCACATCAAGGAATGCACACACTGTGGAACTAACTCAAATTGAAATAGATGAACTAAGCGAGTGTAATAACAAGAGGAACATCGGAAAAAGGGTAGTTGAAGGAAACAATTGGTTAATGTGTACAAATAGAACCTCAGCTTGAGAGAAGACAATAGAAAGTTTGTGGGGAACATATATTTGACCAGAATATCAAGAATTTAGGCATATTTAAAGAGCCTGGTTTCTCCCAAGCAAGGTTATTGATTCAGAGGTTGTTTCAAGGTTTTTTGATTAATGGTTGTTGACCTATCATGAACTAATATGTTTTGAAGTCTTATGAAGGTGTATGGAAATTACTTTAAGGAAGCATGTATGGATATATGGTTATTGAAATGATGTCTGAGTAATCTCAATAAGGATATCAAATTACAGTAATATGTGTTTTGATGGGAGCGAGACTCATAGCCTTCAAGATCATTTTCAATAATTTTGAAATTTTGACTTCAAGAAGTAACCCTAGGAGTTTTACTTGTATGACCCAGTATTTCTCTATCAGTCTTTAACAGCCATTGCGTGTAAGAGTTTTGGTCAAAGTTGACCTTATTTTCAGCATTTAATGGATGAGTCATTGCTCCATGTGTTAGATAAAGGTGGTGAAGGACTTCTACATCCACGAGGAAGCTCAGGTGGAGGTAAATATTTGGAATTGAGATGGGATACCTATCCCATAGAAATAAGTTGGTCTGCCTTTTGTATTAGTTTAGATTTCATCTGATAGGTGGCATTCAGATCCATCTCTTGAGGATCCTAGTCTAATTTTTAAAAGTTATTTAAGCCCATTGAGGCATCATTATAAGGGGTTCGATTTTGGAGAGCTTTACACACTCTTTAAATACTTTGATATTATATATGATGGAATCATAATTTTGTCTCATTATTATTGTTGAGACCTACATCCCATTCTTCTTTTCTTGCTATATTAGACATATATTCATTTTGTTTGTTTACACAATGGCTGATTAATATCTTGTCTTTGCATTGTTAAACTAGAATTATAAGTATTCTTCTTTATTATAGTCAGTCTTTCATCTATATATTCAATATACATGATCTTTTATGGTATAGTGAATGTTCTCCACCCATATGAGTTTAAAAAACATCTGATCATACCTTTTAAGAGCCTTATCTTGTATGGATATATTCAATGTATCTTGAGTGAGTGAATGAGTTATCCATTTCTAATCCAATTTTATACCCTTATTTAAACATTTGATTAAGTTACTGAGCTTACTCAAACTACAACCTTGAGTGATTCTTAGAGTGATAACAAATTGGCGTCATTGTTGGGGTGATGAGTTTGAAGCAAGCTTCCCTGGGAGAAGACATAGTCCCAGTTTTTTATGACGGACAAAGGCAGTGCATTAGTTTGGTTGTAATATTCTGTTGGCATTCATTGGTGGTGTGGCTCCCTGGAAGGGACCTCAAATATATAATTTTAAACAATCAGGGTATTTGATCACAGGAGGATCATCAGAAAGAAGAAAGGCATTCGGTATCTTCAAGTTAAATTATCTCTAGAAATCCTTAAATATTTTCCAAAAAATCCGTGTGAAATAACACTTATTTAGTCTGCAAGCTCAAAACAGATAGTGAAAAAGTGGTTTAGAATTTCAGGATATCTGATCCACTTTCAAAGTAGATAGTTCACCATTTTGAAGAATACAATTTATCATCTATGCAAGATGCTAAATTAAGGAACAAACTCAGCCACCACATTCATAGGCTCCTTGGTTGAGTTTGTCTTACATAGAATTATATAAAGGAGAAAACCTTGCCCAAGTTATTATGCAGATTCATAGGGATTTGTATTCCCTTCTTCCCATTGCAAAATTCGATACACCATCTCATTCTTTCCATGATATATATCAGACTCATCTCAATCCCTAGTGATCCAAACTTATAGTACATCTACATCTACCACTATCATGGCAACAACACATCAAAATCTCACTAAGATGGAAAGAATCATAGTTATTTAGATATGTGTTTCTAATAAGCTGGAATGTCTGAGATTATCAAAAGTACATGCCTAAATTTTGAGGGACATAAGAGGTCACATCTGAAGAGAATCTTGAATTATTTTTGCATGAGCTATGTTTAAATGAAACTTACAATGTCACACAAGAGGATGTATGGATAGAGAGTGTTTGTGATACCATAGATGGAAGTAGGAATTGTTTGGAGAGTGCTTTGAGATCCATACTTGGTGTGAAAAGTTTTGATGATACTCTTAAAACAATGGGGATAAGAAAAGGATTCTACTACATTATTCTGAGTTTAGGAACTTGAGAAAGGGAAAGTGGTCAATGGAATTAATGAGACTTACCAATAAATTTCACCGGATGTATAGCAAGATCCGAGCTAAAATCAATCCTACTTCTGCTGAAAAATCACATATGTTAATGCCTTTGATTCTGAATTTTTCTTGTTGATAAGAGAAAGGAGGTATGTTACATTGGATGTTATGCAGGATGCAACACTTGAAGTGGAATCTAACATCCTTGCTGCAGAGAAGTTGAAAGGAAGAGGAGATAGGAGAAAACAAAGGAGAAGCCTCATCATCAATTGTTGATCCTAACTTTGAAAAGATGGCTAAGATGATATAATCTTTGACTTATGAATTTTCCAAGATGAAGATTGAAAAAAGCCTACTATAAAAGGTGAGAGATCCCCACAATGCTTTATTCCTTGAAGTCAAATCCTTATAATGAGGAACATCATATTTTACAAAGGAATAGAAATGTTAATGAGGATCATAATATTAAAGCTCCTTTTCAGAACACGGTAATGGAGGAAGATCAGTCGGAAGAAGATGATGAGATTCATTATTTGGGAGATAAAGGTGATGCATATTTCTTAACACATATTTCTTATGAAGAAGCTTTGATTAGTCAGCGGGATAATCAAGACTCAAATGATGGATCTATTTTCAAGTTGATGATCAGAATAGGTACAATATGAGATATAAACAAATTCATAGTAAGCAAGATGAGAAAGCTCCTCCCAAGAAAGTTGTTTCCCCTACAAAACAACAACCAGTAAAGTGGAAACCAACAAAGAATCCAAGTACTTCTACTTAAAGAAGCTCTGCAAAGGGTAGAAACACAACAAAGTTCCTTTTCATTCATCTTTGAATTAGAAATTCAGAAGGTAAAAATTTCCATACCACTCATGGAATTAATTAAGAATGATACCTTCAAACAAACCATCCTCAAATCCCTTGAGCTTAAATCCATGCCAGGTTGTTGTTGATGTTGTAACCCTCCAAGATGATAATCCTACTATTGCCCTTAGTCCAATGGTTTGAGACCGTGAGGAAACCTCTCCACCTTTTTATGTCTCTTTGAACATCCATGATAAAATTCTGCATAATTGCCTTTTAGACACAGGATCTTCTCATAACCTCATGGGTCATGGATGGAGTTGGGTTTAGAAATTACCAGGTATTATCATGATTTATTTTCATTTGAATCTAGGAAAGTTTAAGATACAGCAAGCTTCCGATAAAATCTAATTTACGTATCCCAGTTGTGCTTGAGGAACATGGTAATGGACATTGTGGTGGTCGATGTCCCACTTAAATTTGGTATGCTTTATATAGAGCATGGATCCCGAAGCTAGGATGCACCTTTCAAATGGCCTTTCTTATACAGTGTCGATCTTTGGAGGAACAAGGAGATTGTGAGGCTTCAATTAATATACTATCGTAGTGAGAAGGAGCCTACTAATCATCCAATATACTCAGTTGACACAAGTTTGGGATCTTGTATACTTCAAATTGATGATTCTCAGTCATCGCCATTTAGACTCAAAATTTCATGCAATCTTTAGAAGTGGAAAGCACTCTTATATGGAGTATGTTCTTTGATGATGCTTGTTCAAGAGAATCTGCAAGAGCACATGTTGTTTTTGTTTCACCTTCCAAATAAACAATTCATTTGTCCTTCAAATTGGATTTCAAGGTGAAAAATAACATAGAAGAATACGAAGCCTTGGTCTTGGGATTAAATGATGCTAAGGACATGAATATTCAAGGGCTGAAAGTATATGGAGATGTTGATCTGATAATTCAACAAATCAAGAAAAACACTTTCGATGACATATGGGGCTTGGTTCATGGGACAGGTTCATGGTGGTGACTGTTGGGACGGATGTTGGGCATTGGACATTTGGGGCAGACTTGAGGCAGGACTAGGGCGGACAGACAACTTGGATGGGACAAGAATGATGAGGAATTGGTTAGATTCCTAGAAGTTATAGATGAATTTCAGCCCTCCACATAAATCATGAAAATGAAAATGTTGAAAAGGTCAAAAAATCCTAAATTGAAAAACAAAATTGGATGCCATGATATTATTCAACTTCCTAATAATCAAATCCCAAGGGTATCAGTAACACTTGAGAAGATTTTTGCAGTAGTGTGCCTTTGAAGCCTGATAAGAAATAGGAAGACCTTGTTGTCTTTAACTACAACTTAGGAGATGAACAGTGCCCAAAAACCACAAATCTATACACACAATTGACTACAGAACAGAGAGTTGATTATGGCAGACTAATGAAAGAATTTTGAGACATTTTTCATGGGAGTCTGTTGACTTAAATACATATGACCTCAAGTGATTGGGCATAAAATCCATTTGAATAAAGAAGCCACTCCATTCAATCAAAAACTAAGATCTATCAATCCTCTTCTTCTACCCATAATGGAAAAATTTAAAAGTTATTGAATGCTCAAATTATCATTCCACTAGGATATTTTGATTGGGTTCCCCTAATTTAGTTCATATTAGGAAGAAGAATGGGGAAATTAGGTTGTGTGTTGACTTCAGGAACTTCAACAAGTGTTCTAAGAAAGATAACTAACCTTTGTTGAAGATGGAGCATATCTTGCAAATAGTGTCTAGAGCTAGTGTCATGTCGCATTGATGGTTTTCAGGCTATAACCAAATCTCGGTACATCCAGATGATAGAGAAAAAACATCCTTCACAACTCCTTGGGGTACTTTATGTATACAGGCTTATGAATGTTTGGGGCCACCTTTCGGAGGGCCATGGGCATTTCCTTTGTAGGTGAGAAGTATAAGTTTGTTTTGATATATTTGGATGATCTAACAATGTTTTCTCACAACCATAAAGAACATTTGCAACATTTGAGGAAGACATTCTTGAAGTGCAGAAGGTATGGACTTTCACTCAATCCAAAGAAATCTTAGTTTGCATTGATTGAAGAAGGTAATCTTTTGGGGCACATAGTGACTGCTGAAGGAGTAAAGATTGACCACAAGAGTATAAGCTATTCTGAAGATATCCATTCCTAGATCTAAGAAAGACATTCAATAATTTCTTGGAAAAATTAACTTCGTGGGAGTTGCCCTAATTTTCTTGAGTGATTAAACACATCACTGGTATGCTAAGGAAAGATTTTGAAGTTAAATGGAATGATGCAGTAAGGGATTCTTTTGAAGCTATTACGAAAGCTATTATGTCAGCTCCTACTTTGATCAACTCAGACTATTGTAATATTTCTACATCTTTTCATTTTGCATCCTAATGACACAATTAAAATGTAATGTTACTTAGGAGAAATGGTCAAGGAATTAGGGAACAACTGAGTAACGCATTATTTAGCAAATTAAGATACTTGAGGTAAATTATGACCCTATTGAAAAAAAAGCTTATGCTTTAATCAAGTCACTTATGGATTTTAGAATCTATATTTTGCATTCCAAATTTATAGATTATGTACCATATATTTCAGTCAGAGGAAGTGCTTATACAACTTGATATAGATGGAAAAAAAGAGCCAAGTGGATTTCCAAACTCATTAAGTTTGACATTGATATTAAGCAACCTAATTTGATAAAGGGTCAGAGTTTGGCAAAGCTTCTTGCTGAAAGAGAGAATGGTGAGGTGTTGGGTATTAATTTTATCAACATAAATGTAAAGGATGCACAATATGAAATCTCAGTTGAAAGGTACAGTCATGATCAATGAGTATCAACCCATTTGTCTTCTTGTGAATGGTGCAGTAGGTATAGTATACTTTTTACAAAACCTTGCAGCCCTCCAAAGATGAATCAAACACAAGTGAGAGAACTAAAACTCAAGGCAATCAAGTTTTGTATTAATGAAAATATGATTTATTGGAAAGACCCTCTAGGTTGTTGTTGAGGTGCCTTGATAAAGAGGAATCAATTCAGGTTATGCATCAATTTCATAGCAACAATTGTGGTGGCCATCACTACTGGAAAACTACAATCCACAATATTTTGAGGGATGGTTACTATTGTCCATGTTTATTTTCTGATGTTTCCTCGTATGTAAAGACATGTGACAAGTGCCAAAGGTTCCTTTGGAAAACAACATTTGAAATATCTCCCATTGAAACTCATTGTAGTCATTGGACCCTTCCAACAATGGGGTTGGAATTCATTGGATAAATACATCCTCCTTCAAGTGGCCATGGGTGGATGTGGTATGGCCGAATCACGTAAAAAATGGGTTGAGGCTATTCCTACTAGGAATGCCACTCATTCTATAATAATCAATTTCTTGAATGATCACATTTTTGCTAGATTTGGCTGCCCCAAAAGACTTGTTACTAATAATACAGTGATTTTGGTGAAGTTATATGAATACATGGGTATTCATCTTGTTCACCCAACTACTTACTATCCTCGAGGCAATGGCCTTGTTGAATCATCAAAGAAAAGCCCTAGGATTATTAGAAAGTTTCTTGAAGAAGATCAAAAGAGTTGGGATTCTAAGTTAAAATTTTCACTCTAAATTAGGTGACAGATGCAGAAGTCGTGGCACTTCTCATTCAAGAGTTAGTGTATGGCTTTCAAGCCATTTTCTATCCAACTTGCACTACTGTTGCAAAAATTTCCAAGAAGAAGAAGAGACAAAATTGTTGGTTGAAAGTTCTTCATCTTATTCAGCTTCAGCAGTTAAGGGAGAAGTTACTTGAGAAGACAGAATTACATTGAAATAAGATGAAAGAGAGCTTTGACAAGAATCCTAAAGAATATATTTTTCAAACAGGGGATATTGTTTTGAAGTGGGATGCTTAAAGGCAGGAAAAAGGAAAGCATGGGAAATTTGACAATTTGTGGTAGTCCTTTCATCATCTCTCAAGTGATGCAGAACAATACTTTCATCTTACAGAACGGAGGTATTAGAAATTATTTTGTGGCCCTAGTCAATGGGCATTTTCTAAAACCTATTTCTATTAAGGCTTTTCAATCCTTCTTCATTGTAAATATCATTTATGTTTTAGGATTTAAGTTTCATAATAACTTCATGCCCAATGGAACAACAATTTCATTTATTTACTTTTATAAGTTTTGTATGTGATAGGAAAGGCAACTAGTCTTACAATTTCTTGGAACCTCACAGGGAGGATTCCATCTAATTAGAGCCCAGGATATTTTATCTCCCGATAATATTTCATTTTATTTAAGCCTTAGGTGGTTTTTGAGTCTTTGTTTTCCTTAGTCATTCAACATGATGTGTCCTTCATTGAGTCCAGTCACCAAGTCTTGGTCATGTCAAACGATGTTGATATATGACTAAGTGGTCATCAAGGTCATTTTCCTAAGTTTTTTATGGCCAAAAGTCAAGTCATGTATATCATAAAGGTGATGGGGATCATAAGAGTCGGTTTTAGTCCCTAATAAGCCATCATTTGCTTTCAGGTCATGATTTGACCTTCTATTTATCATTCCCCTCCATGTTGAGTTCATTTTTTGTTTTTTGTGGTGAAACACTACCAACTCGGCCAGTTATGACACACTCATGTTTAACTTGTAATTAGCTACCAACTTCAGGAGAAAAAGATCATTGATTTGAAATTTGAAAACTACAGGTGAAAATACATATCAGAAGGTTTCAAAGTTCCTAAGAATCATCATCAGTATTGAGACCTCTTCTAATTTGCGGCTAATACATAAAGAAATCACTAATGTTTGAAACAAGAAAATATGTTTGTCCTTAGAGTTTTTCTAATTCTCTCTGTGCAGAAGTGTTTTATAGCAGGTGCTCATACATCCTATGGCTCCAAGGAAATACCCCATACCCATGAAGAGGCCAGGATCTGTGGTCAAATTTGAGCCCACTAATACCACTATGATCGAACAAAACCCAAAACCCTAACCATGTGGACTACTTCAAGTGCATGGGATGCTGGAGGTTTTGTCACTTGTTTCTAAGAGGTTTCAAAGAGACTTTAATGCTTGAGGGTACACGGGGAATGGTAAGACACAGATTGGACCCTTGGAAATCCATTTGATAGTGGATTTGATTGCATAAGTGACTGAGATCCCTAGGACATGGGAACTATGGTTCAAGTCAAGGAAACTAGAAGAGGAGGATTGGTGTCAAGACATGCTCAAGCCTGAGCATAGGGGAGATGATTTGGTGAAGGTTGTGCCAAGGAAGTAGCTGCTAGAGGAGTATGATAAGATTTTGCTCATCATCCAGATATTTTTATTTTGTGGAGAATCTGATTTAGGTTTTAATACCATTTCAAAACTACTTCTCCATTCCCACTTTGGTAGAGAAGGACAACTAATTCCTTTTCTAATTGAAGGTTTTTCAAAAGAGGCAGTTTCATTTGCACAATATAGAAAGCACATTAAAATCAAAGGTCATTTTTCACCATTACCACACCAATCAAACTCATGTTCATTGACCGGGTTGAAGAGAGAGGAAGGGAAGGAATTGGCCCACTTTCTTGTTGTATCTAATTACACCAGTGGTACCTCTTTCTCCTTCAAAACTCAAAACTCATAAGAAGAAGGTGCAACACCTCTTTGGTCCCTTTGCTCCCTCATCTAAAAGATTACCACATTCCCTTTGCTCCACTTCTCCCCTCTGCTCCGTGAGAGCACACTTATTCCCTTCAAGACCACATGCCTCAAGAACCTTTACATGTCCAAGTATATAAAAGGAGATGAGAGAAAGGAAGGTAAGAGGTGGTTCTTGAAGAACAAATAAAGCCTCCTTTGGAGCTTCCTCCAATGGAGATTGAATATAATCCTCAGACTATCCAAGCTAGAGTTGATACACCATCCACGAGAAGGTCATTCAGGAGAGAGCTTGTATTATCATAGGAATCTCATCAAAGCACTGATGTTATAAAACCTAGAACTAGGTTATCAAGATTGAAATTTTATCCACTTGAAAAGGAAGCACTTGAGGCCATAGTCCAATTGAGTGAATCTCATCCAGAGTCATCTCCAGAGATAAATCAAGGACCTAAATATAATTGGGATAAATTATTAAAGGATGCAAATAGACAACTCAAAGAAGTCCAAGAGAAGAATTAGAAACTACATCAAGAGAATGTCATACTCAGCAGACAATTTTCAAGTCAGATGGATGAACTAGCAGAGGAGTGTAATCAACTCAAGAGGAACATCAGAAAAAAGATGATTCAGAGAAAACAATTGGTTAATGTGTACAAATAGAACCTCAACTTGAGAGCAGAAAATAGAAAGCTAGTTGAACACTTATATTTTGCTAAGAATATGCTTAGCAAGAATAATTTGGCAATCTTCTTAAAAGAAACTACTTCTAGTTCTCCCAAGCAAGGTGATTGATTCAAAGGTTGTTTCAAGGTTTTGTGATTAATGGTTGTTGACCTATGATGAACTAATATGTTTTGAAGTCTTATGAAGGTGTATGGAAATTACTTTAAGGAAGCGTGTATGGATATAGTTATTGAGATGAAGTCTGAGTAATCTCAATAAGGATAGAAAATTACAGTAGTATGTGTTTTGATGAGACAGACTCCCAACCTTCAAGAGCATTTTCAAGAAATTTTTGGTATTTTTTTGTGACACCTACAGGGTGTAGCAGGCGTGTTTTTCTCAAATGCGATTATTATACCAACTTTTCAACCTTTTGTGTGTAAGAGTTTTGTTCAAAGTTGACCTAATTTTCAGCATTCAATGGGTGAGTCATTGCTCCAGGTATTAGATAAAGGCAATGAAGGATTTCTACAACCAAAAGGAAGCTCGAGTGGAGCTAAATATTTGGAATTAGGATGGAATACCTATCCCTTAAAAATAGGATCTAATCCTGCCTTTTTGTATTAGTTTATATTCGATCTGATAGGTGGCATTCAGTCCATGTTTTCGAGGATCTAGTCTAATTTTAAATTTATTTAAGCCATTGTAGGCATCATTGTAGGGGTTGATTTTGGAGGCTTTACACTCTCTTTGCTTGTAAATACTTTGATATTGTATATGTTGGAATCATGGTATCTCTCATTGTTATTGTTCATACCTTTGTCCATTCTTCTTTTCTTGTACTTATATTGAATGTCATATTCCTTTGTTTTGTTTACACAATGACTGATTAATGTCTTTTAATCATTTTTGCATTGGTAGGCATAAATATAAGTATTCTTCTTTAATATAGTCAACCTTTCATCTATATATTCAATATACATTATCTTTCCAGTATAGTGAATGTTCTCCACCCATCTGAGTTAGAAAAACCATCTAATCATACCTTTTGAGAGCCTTATGCTTATCACGGATATATTGATGTATCTTGTGTTGGTGGTGAGTTATCCCTTATGATCAATTTTATATATTTTTATTAAAGCATTTGATTGAAGCTATGGGGCTTACTCAACCTACAACCTTAGTGACTCTTGGGTGATATGAATCATTCAATGGGAGAGGCCAATGGTGTAAACCCTTCTTGCAGCCGAGCCGAGGAAAAACTTTGTCATTAAGGCATGGAGGATCCAAGGTACTAAATGGTTTCTAAGTCTAATTCCCGGATAATGTGTTAGATTCGACAAGAATAGACTCATTCGAAGGAGGGACATGATGTATCACCCATCATCGACATAAAGCGACATGAAGCCAGTGTAATATGATAGGTTAAATGAGTATGGAGTTACACGAGGAAGAAAGCCCCGAGTGATGCTTGAGTCATTAGTTTAAGAAGTGAAACTTCCCTTGAACATTGTGAAGCACAAAAAGTAACTTGGCGACATTGACTCGACAAGAGATGAACCAAAATATCGTTGTGAGCTGATTGGGGCACTCTTTTGAAGGAGGAGCTTGAGAGACAAGAAGATTGCAATTGTAAGATGCTGAAACATATGACCAAGGGGTACAATGAAACAACTACCATAACACTTTCCAAAAACTTAACCCAGTTCCCTCAATTTCCCCACCATGAGCGACGAGTACCTCTTTGTTTTTTAACAAGCTTGGGGAGGATAACAAATGCTCATTTAACTCATCTTCAATGAGTCCCTCATCATGTGTTTAATGAACCTGAAGGAGGATGGGTTAGGTTACGTATGGATCCTTCAATGCATAATTTTAAGGCCCAAAGAAGGAAAGATCGATGGTCTTTCATATTTAGAGAGTTTGAAAAGATCTTAGAACAACTCAAGGGTGTTCTTTTTAGTAAAATTTAGTCTCGAACACGAAAAGTGTAAAATAATTCAAGGGAGAACTCTTCTATTCATGATTGATTAAGTGTTCAATTTTGTAATTGTCCATCAATCTAAAAGGGATAAAACCTATACCGAATGATTCACTCAAACCTTTTAATGAGTGTGAGAGGAAACAATCTCCTCGAAAATATTTTCATGTTTAGGGGTTTGAAAAGAAATTAAAAGGAGACTCCAAAGGGTTCCTTTTTCATATGGATTTTACAATCGAAAAGTGATAAAATATGCTTTCGATTATCTGCTTCATTTTAGCGGAGCTTGACACGAGAAGAAGTGAATTGTGCTTTCGGGTGGGTTTCATTTACAGAAAGCGAGCAAAGAAAAACTATGCTTAGAGATTGAATTTGATTTTACACAAGCAAATAGAAAAAATTATGGCAGAGGTGGGTTTAATTTTTGACTGAGTGAGGATAAAACTATGCTTGGGTCGTACCATTGTGAGTTTGCTCCAACATGATTTCTATAGGTTGGTACTTTTCCCCTAACATGGCCCGACATAGGCTAGCAACTTTACTCTAGCATAATGTCCAGAGGCTAGAGACATACCCCCCAGACTTGGTTCAATCTTCTTCTGCACTCTCTTAGACTCCTAGTTACTAATAGGAATAAGTTCACTAGAGAGGGAGGAAGAAAAGGATAAAATGATAGGTGGTGGAAGGTAAGTTTTAGGTACCAAATATTTTGGAAGACAAGACTATGCTAGACTAATTAACATGATGTCACCTAGTTTTTCAATTATAGATGGGATAGTAACTACCCAATGATCAAACGATTCAGAGGATCATTGTACCATAGTCGTAATCATGTTTATCATGGCAACTTGATGTGGTTGATCAGGGGAAAGCAAGGGAAAAAATCCCATGAGTGATGAATCCTTAAGGAGACCTACCCTCACACTTTCATACTCAATATTAGAATGTCCCAAGAAAGGGATATTATTATCAATGTTGTGATATCAGTGTGCAATATTTGAGTTGGTCAACGATCACAATTTTGCCTTGATAAGGAAATTTCAAAAGGAGGAGAAATATTGAAGGCGGCGTGATAATCATTGCATAGAATCAAATATGACCAAGTAACAAATTTTAATCTAGGGGTGCATTAACCACTTCAATGTCAATAGAAATGGTTTTTCCCTTCAATTCCACAACAAAATATTACAAGAGTCTGTAAGGTTGGAAGCCATGTCGGCGATAATCATTGCATAGAACCAAATATGACCAAGCAACATATTATAATCAGGGGGTGCATCAACCACTTCAATGTCAATAGAAATGGTTTTTCCCTTCAATTCCGTAGTGAAATATTGCAAGAGTCTGTAAGGTTGGAAACGACATCCATCAAACGCTTTAAGGGTGGTAGGAGACTGGTTAAGTTAAGGAGAATCGATGGCCCTCCAGTAGGACAAAGACATGACACGGGTGGAGGCTCCTTCATCCAAAACAGTGCAATGGATGTTCTTCCCACAAACCATAGATTGAATTTGCAATGCTAGGTGGTGGGAGAGCCTCGGCTTAAAATAGTCTAGATTAAACATAATCATATTTTATGCCTTTGGATCCATGGCTCCAATGGTTGATAACAAGGTTCTATGTTGACTTGGGCAGTATTGTAGAGCTTCATGCATTAACATAGCCCAAGGTTCTTGCGCCAAATCTTCAACAATGTTGTATTTTTTAGCAGCGCAGGAACTTGGATTGAAAATTGACTTTCGAATTGTTCCCTTGGGAGAGCGCAACACTAAGTTAGAAATAGGCCTCTCAATCTGAATAGGGTCAGAAGATGGAGGAGTGGAAGTGGAGGGATTCTCAATAACACCTCCATTGGTATGATTTTATGTAGGAGTGTCATAAGTATTAGCTCTGGTCATTATACTAACCATCTCATTACACATAAAAACTTGAGTAGTGCTTGAGGAAGCACCCCCATGGTCAGAATGACTTGTGTTGCCCCCTTGAGGAGGGCAATAGTTTGTGCAACCATTTGTTGTTGTTGAGGTGGGAAAGGGTTAGTTAACACTACCAGTTGGGAGGTACCCTTCACAAATTTGGTGACTTCCTCATGATGAGGACAACCTTTTGTGTGATGGTCCTCTGTATAAATCATGCAAGGAAACTTCACTTTCCCTTTTGGTTGGGTGTCAATAGTTTTTGTACTCTCCTGCTATTTAGAATATTTCTTGGATTTACCCTTGTTTTTCTTCTTACCTCTGGGTTTATAAGATGAAGTGGAGTTAACCGAATTCACCTTGAAGGTTTGTGTAGGAGAGGGAGTAGTTTTGGTGTTGGTAATGGAACCTACTATGCCATCAGCATGGGTTTTCAGAGCAGGTCTCGACGGATTGTTCGACAGGCAAGGAGCATGAGGGATTAGATCATAATGTGTGTCGGACTGGGAATATACCAAGTCTAAATATTGAGCATGACTAATCACTTGATATTTAGTGACAAAACCTCCCATGGAAACATCTCTAGCAATGGGTGGCAAAAGTGACTTGGTAAACCAATGTGCCAAGAGTTGGTCTGGTATTTGGGCTTTAATCAATATGAGTGGAGGTGGATTTCCTAAACGAGGTTAAAAGCTCGATATCGATCTCATATCAGAGTGGAAATGATTTAAGAAATCCATAGTGAGAGTATTAAAGTCACTGAAGGAGTGTTGTGGTAGTTCAATATACCATTTTTCTTCCGCTCCTATAAGGTTTCTCTAGAAAAGATGTAAACAAATGGAATCATCCATCAAAGAGTTAGAAGAACACCAAAGATGGAAGGTCATTGCGAGATTATTGGGGTCTTCTCTAGGTCTTCCATTGAACTTTGGGATATTCGACGGTAGTTTAGAGGGGATTGGTGGCCAAAATGGAACATGAAGTATGGGATCATTGGTCAGGTGTGAAAAATATGGTAGATCCAAAGTGGCTAAACAGGGAAGTTGGCGGTTAGCTTGGGAATATTGGTAATTTTGATGTAGCATGGGGACACCAGTAGTACCTCCCATATACTATTGCTAAGAGGGTACCGCAGTATAGTATACTTTTTACAGAACCTTGCAGCCCCTCCAGAGATGAATCAAACACGTGTAAGAGAACTAAAACTCAAGGCAATCAAGTTTTGTATTAATGAAAATATGCTCTATTGGAAAGACCCCTCTAGGTTGTTGTTGAGGTGCCTTGATAAAGAGGAATCAGTTCAGGTTATGCATCAATTTCATAGTAGAAATTGTGGTGGCCATCACTACTGGAAAACTACAATCCA